>PISX010013323.1:0-57202 GCA_004024625.1 Mellivora capensis | reverse complement strand
CCAAGTCTTGCAACCATGAGAACCAAATCCTGCCAACAACCTAAAGAGCTTAGAAGCAGATTCTTGCCCAGGTCCCTTGATTTTGGCCTTGTTGTGTGGAAAAACCTGTAGAGCTCACACAGACTCCTGACCTACAGAAGTAGAAGCTAATAACGGGATCGTTGCTTTGAGTGATTTTTGTGGTAGTATGTTACACAGCAACGTTAGAAGACTAAGACGGAGTATACAGCTAAATAGTGATATGGTCTGATTTCAGCTCTTGTTTTTTAAGGAACTGAGAAAGTAAAACTCTTTCTCATTTCAATTGTCCTTAACACATATTTGGATGAAAGAATTTTTTTGTTATGTGGTCAGTAGTATTTATCTATGAAAAATACTGCAAATCTGAGACATATCTGTTCTGTTTGGGGGTGAAAAAAGGTCTATGGCAAAGTATTAAGCTATTAATGCTAAAATCAAAAGAAATTAATGAGGATCCATAAGCCACATCCACTCTCATTTGTGTAAAATATTTAGTATCGTCTTTATCACATGTTATGAGGATAAGTGATAATATGGTCAAACTCCTAGTGTTAAATACCCCAAGGACTAACAAACTTATGAAGGAAATGAATAATTTGTTAATGCTTTGGAAATGAAGGCTTTAGGCAAGCAGAGATGAGTTTCCTGTTCTTAATAAGTGTAGATGGATGTGTTTCATGATAATTTAATATGCCTGGAATAAACTCCCACTTTGCATCTGGCAAGTTTCTCCCTTTTTATTTATTAGATTTTTCCTCTAGACTCACTCATTCCCCCCAAACCTCTCAGAATCCACAATACACCCTGAAGGCAACCCAGGCCCAAATACTAACTATATGTAGAATGTGGGAGAAGGAAGGACGTCAGAAAATGGTCTGGATTAGAACACCCACTATTCAGATGAGGAAATTGAGGCCCAGAAGAAGACATTGTCCAAGTTGCAGGACTTTGGTGGTGGGGTTGGGGCTAAAACTTTGTATTTAAGTTGGTGAATAGAGATGTAAGGAAAAATGCCTAGACTGACCTTTGTCAGAATTAACTTGATTAACGTGTATGAGCTATTTCTGACAAAATTAGAATAAGCAGTTTCAGTTTTGAATTCTGGACTCCTAAGCAAATATCACCATCTCTTACTCCTTGTTAACTGTAAAATGAATAAGCTTCCAGTGACAGGCCATCTTCTGTAGGTTGTTCAACGGTATTTGTGTATATGGCTTAAAAGCCCTGAGGAGTCCTGCACGTTAACTGATCTATGAAAATAAGGTTAGCTTTGATGGAGAACAAAGAAGCAGAAAGTGATGCAGAAAGCCCCTGACCTAGTAATGGAGCCAGTGGCTCTGGCCCTAAAATGACCCTTGTTCTCCTTCTGGATTCTGACTGTTAAATAATATATACTTATAAGAACCTCTAGGCAAAAGGGAACAAAAATATCAACTTTATTAGTGCCTTGGCAAGGGTAAGGATCTATGGCACAACTTAGAAAAGAGAAATCTGCTGAGACCCGATGTCAAAGTGGGGGCCTCTCGCTTCCATGCTGGAATCTGGGCCTCAGGACGAGCCATCCCAGGGATAGGATGGGACTTGGGTCTGAAGGGCACTCACTCAACAAACTGCTACAGGGTTGAACACTGGAGATCACACACACCATCATGACCAGGGTAAACCCAGTTCTCCTCACGATGAGGACAAGGGAAATGCAATGGGCTCTCCTTCACCCAGAAGGAAGAAAGATGTGGAAGCCTATGCCAGATGACCTAGTGGGCCTATTTCTCTTTTTGAAGCCCGTAACCCTACTCCCCACAAAAAGTCAGGAATTAATCATTTTTCACTCACTGGGAAGGACTAGCAGAAAGAAAAGACTTGGACAGGTGGTGGATGTCCTCCTCTAGGAGCAGATGAGAACGTAGGGAGAGTCATATGAACTTTCCCTCCAACAGAAGAGGTTGTTTTCTCTTTAGACAGGATTTGAAACAATGTTGGTTTCAAAATTTCTGAGAACTCCAAACCCAGAGGAAGTATTGATAGAACTCTGGGAAATTGATAGTGCCAATCATGGTTCCTCAGTCTGGCCTAGTATTTAGGACGCCTCCCCAGCAGAACCCTGAGAAGGAGGAAAATGTGGTATTTGGAGGAGGACTCCACTATTCACAGGCTGTGTTCTCCTTGGAAGCTACTACCCTCTCTGTTTCTTCACTGATAAAATGCAAATCAGCTGTCTTCCTTAGAGAGTTATTGGGGGAGTGATGGTAAACAGGGGCACCAGAGTGGCTCAGTTAGTTAAACGCATGACTCTTGATGTCAGCTCAGGTCTCAGGTCACAACTCAGGGTCGTGAGTTCACTTATAACGTGTTGCGTCCAAGTTGGGCGTGGCGCCTACTTAAAAAAAAGATCATAGCAAATAGTAGGCACTTGACAAATGGCATTACTAATGTCTCTTGATTTTTCTATAGGTATGGATACTAAGAGAATAAAACAGAAAAAAACATATTCAAACTAACAGGGGAAGAAAAAATTCTGGCTAAAGAATGAAACTGTACATTCCTCTGTCCAGAAAAACAAAGATTCTTAGTTGGGACCTATAGCTTTCTCTATCTATATGCACAGGTATGTGCAGGAGTGTAGCTGCTCTAATAGTCCTCTAATTGTTCTAAGGCTAAATACTAAACATATTAAAGTATTTAATGTGCCAGGTCCTCTGGTAAATATATGGATATTACTTTCTTTCTCCCAAGAACCTGGCAAATAGTGAAGACTCAGTAAAATGCTTGTTCATGTAATGAATAAATGATCCTCTTAGGAACATGACAAGGTATGGTTTATCTCTATTTTGCAAGTGAAGAAAAGAAGATATGCAAAATAAGTTGTCCAAGGTCACATAGCTATCAAGGGTGAGAGCTAGGGTAGGAAACCAGTCCTGTATGATTTCAAAACCCTACTGTGCACACAGGCACGTGCACACACACACGTGAAGCTGTTCATATGACACCCACTCCTGATGTACATGTCCTTCTTTTATGAATCTGTGTTGTCATAGGGACTCTCTTCGTGCTACTGTGGTATTTTTTGTGCTGTGCTAGGTTTTGTTTTTTTTTAACTACTGTCAAATTTAATTTGACAAATAAGTAGATAGAGGTCCTACAAAGGATAAATAAGTAGACAATTAGTGTCATTTATATGGCCTATATATGCCAGATAAATATTTATTGTACTACACCCCATGGAAAACACAAAGATAAATCAATCTGTACATATTGGGTCTTTAAGGAGCCTCCAGTCTGGCGAGGGAAATAAATTAAGTACACAGATATTTATGATGCAAGGTGGAAAGATATAAATGCCTACATAGATACGAATAAAGTGCTATAGGAGCTCAGAGATGAGACAGAGAGCGACTGAACACACATTAACCAAGAAGATGAGATTGGACTTCATGAAGGAAGTGAAACATGTCTTGAAGGATGGGTCGAAATAAGATTTGTGTGGATTTAGGAGGGGAGTCCAGGGAGATGAAGAGCTGGAGCCAAGGGCGGAGATGGAAAAGCACAGGGTGTAGACAAGGAATTGCATTTTAGTTTAAAAAGGGATAAGAAGCAAAATGTAGAATGAAGATTAGGAAGATAGACAGGGGAAGAGGGTGGCTAGGTAGTAGGGAGGAGGGAGAGAAGGTGACACTTCGTGGTAGGCCAGAAGTTTAGATTTTGTGACGGGGAATGGTGAGGGATTTAAGAGTGACTTGAGCCCTGGGTCGAGTGCTGTTTGAGGACAAGAATTTGACATTGATGTGTACAATGATGGGCCTGGGGAGAGCCTGGAGCCTGCTGGTCCAAGGAGAAGGCTCTCCCAGCGTCCTAGGTGGGCAGTGCCGAGGGCTGGCCAGGAATGGGGCGGTAACAAGAGGGTCAGGGCAGTGACCATCACAGCACTTTTGGGTTCTACCAGGAGGTTTAGTTTAAGGCAGGGAGGACTGACTTGTTCAGTCTGAAGTCAGGCCATTGTAGATGAAGCCATTTAGAGAGCCCAAAGTTTTTTTAATAGATTGTTTTTCAAATGCAGAAATAATAGCTAATATTTACTGAGCACATACTAGGTGCTAAGTATTTCTCTAAGTATTTTATATATATATTAACACAGTTATTCCTCCCAACCATCCTTTTAGGTAGGAACTATGAAGTTTACACAGCAAACAAACACGGGCAGTCTCACCCCTAACCCTATTCTTAATACCTCACTGTATTGCTCACTATAGCAACGATGACACTCCTGTTTGGCCCATTTCTTTAATAGTTTTCCCAACAGAGGTCTCCATACTTTCTCATCAAGACTGGCTTTTCTTAAGCTACTCATGATTTTACCAGGACTAGATAGATGGGCAATACTTCCATGGTCCTAAAATAGAGATATTTCTGTTGCAAAGCTAACCGAGTGCTAAAGGATCTCATTTGGCCTCATTAGTAAGATAACTGCTTTGTGCCTCAGTTTCCTTATCTGCAGAATGGAGGCATTAACTGCATCATAGGATTTTTATGAGGGCTAAATGAAGTAATACAACTCCTCAGTATATGGTTCGTAAATGTCAGGCTGTGAAAGTTTGTTACTGGTCCACGGGGAGACAAGTAGAGCAATTAAGAATAAGCATTTAGAAACTTTTATGGCCATTTCCTAGAGTCATTTTAAATCTGTTAACCCTAACAGGAAAAACAAAACAAAACAAAAAGCAAACCAAAAGTTTAAAAAAAAATCAAACACCTGACCTTGAGTTTTGCATTTTTTTTAGAAATTTAACTTTTCTAGTAATTAATTTTTATTGACTTTTACAAAAGCATTTGTCCATGCCAGATAGGAAATTAAAAAAAACATACTGACACGTCAACACAGACAATATGGGAAGCACTGCGTTGACACATATAAAACACTTAAAAAAGCACCTGGCACTTAGTAAATGCTTAATAAATGTTAGCTAATAGCAATAATAGTGCTGTAGTCTAACAAATGAGCTCTCTATCCCAAAGACGTATGTTCCTGAGATTTATCTTGCATGTCATTTTAAAGTTCATCCTCAATTCTGTTAAATTTCTTTCCCACAGTGGGAGCCATTAAGGGAAGTGCCACTGTGCTCCTTGCTCATTCATCATATATATCCAACACTGAAGAGTGTAACAGCCAGTGTCTGCCATTGGTCCCAATGGGAGTATAACCAGCAAAGTCCACAGCCATTCTGGTTGTAATTCTGCCACAAATGGTGACACAGTCTTACATCAGGCCCCAGCTGCTGAGGGACCAATCCCCCTGACTCATCATCAGGCCTCGAAGAAAACCAGAGCTGAACAGTGGTTCAAGTGGTCCAGATAGAGTTTATTCAGGATTGTTACAAAAAGGGAAAGGGACCTCAGTATGGGACCAGGCTCAATTCCAAATACAGCAGAGGCACGTGGGAAATTTAGGATCAGGGTCGGGGTGGGTGGATGGAAAATTACTAACAGAAACATCAGGGGCTGGGGGATTCTGACCGAATGACCTAGCAGGCTTTCCTGCTGAAGAAAGCCCCCAGAGATTGGACATCGCCTGGGGGATGCTAGAGGATGAGGAACCCGATCAGATAACAAGGGTCAGGGGTTCTTGCTAAAACTGAATGTTACCAGGAAGTGCACAGATGGGCCTTAGGAGAAGGTCCAGGAACCTGACTAAAGTTTGATCAGAAAAGAATCATTGTGAGAGGGAGACCACCTACTCACCCTTCCTTCACCATCCTTCTATGTGCCCATGGCCCTTTCCTAAGGAATGGTGCTGTTTAATAATCCAGACATCATTCCATCACTCTCCTTCAGGATCTGCGCCCCCCTCCCTGATATTTCTGACTGCCTGTAAATTTGCATATAGTGGCTACATGAAGTAAAAAGAAATTAAGAAGTAAAAAGAAAAATTCACTCCATGCAAGTGGTCTAGCACATCTGAGCAGAGCACGCTGACTTCCCAGAACTGCCTTTTTCCTCCCTCCTTCTAACCTACTCTGTGCAGCCTCTCTTCTCCTTCCTCTCTTGAACCAGGAGACTCACCCTGCCTTTGTTTCTGAAACCCCCTTGGTTCCACAAGGTCTGACTCTAGCCCGCCTCCTTGTTCTTCCGAATGAATGTTCTACTCCTCTGACTCACGCAGCTCTGGAGGATGTCAGGATGCCCTTGAGGATAACCAAAGCTACAACGAAGTATTGGACTCATAACACACAGGCCCAGGACATTTTTCCTAAAAAGACTTGTTTGGCTCACCAGGCCGGGGGCCAAACTGAAACTTCCTGTGGAACAGTATGCGCTGTGGGTCCTTTCCTCCAAGAGTTTTTCATCTGGAACAGGAATCCCCAGAGTGCTAGGACACAGGGCTCACACATTCTTTCTTGAAGCGCCCTGGGAGGGCGCCTCACCCGCTTCATCATTCACATAATAATAAAATCTCTTTGCCCCAGAGGAATGCGGCTAGATTTCTTTTGTTAAAATCTCATTAAAGACTGCCTCAGCCGATAATAATTTGTTAATAGATGGCAGTACTCTTTGGCTGCTATTGGGTTTTTGTTCATTTCTTCTCTGGTCTCGTCACTGTTGCCTGATCTCCAAGGGATTTCGTTGTCACTGAAGTGTGTGTGAGAGTCGCTGTGTAGCCACGGCAGCCCACAGTATCCGTGAGCAAAGAGATGTCTCATTAGTTCCCTTCCTCCCTTTTTCTACCTTTTACGATTCTTTCTATTCAGCTGAAAATGATGGCTCTTCTTATAAAGTCAGGCCAAATTCCCAGGTGTGGTCCTTGCTACTGGTTTGAGTTAAGCCTCTTTGCCCACGGTCTCTCCCTCCAGTTGCATCTACACAAAATCACCAAAGCAATTATTTTCAATTAAAAAAGCTGTTTAATGAGTGTCCATCCAGATGGTCACAAAATGCCTCTCCAGAGGCATGTGACAGTCTGTGTGTGTGTGGGGACGGGTCACTGTGAGAAGCACACAAGATAGTGGCGGGGAGGGGGGAGCTTTAGAAACTGTAGCCCCCAGGGGCGCCTGGGTGGCCCTGTCAGTAGAGCACCCAACTCTTGGTTTTGGCTCAAGTTGTGATTTAAAGGTGATAAGATCAGGCCCCTTGTGGGGCTCTGCGCTCAGTGCGGACTCTCCTTGAGGGTCTCTCTTCCTCTTCCCCCTCTTCCTCTGCTCCCCTCCAAACCAAATGAATAAAACTTAGAAAAGAAAAGAAACTGTAGCCCACAGGGATGGAGGGCCATGGAGTGATTGGCAGTACCATGGATTCTGGCTGAACTCTGGAAGGTTCTTGTGGCTTAAGCCCAAGCAGAGGCAAGAAGTGCTTTTACCCAGTGTCAGGTTTAGGAGGCCATGATTTCCCTTCATCAGACAGAAAGCAGGGTGGGGTGAGGAGGAATGGGTTGTGTGTTTTCATTGGCACTGTGCTATCTGTCAGTCATTTTCTGCCACCAGTTGGAAAGCAAACATAACTGCTGAGTCACACAGTCTTCCCATACTCTTTCCAATGGTGACGGTCCTAAAATCCACCGAATGCTAGAAATATTACTACTACTGCTGCTGCTGGTAACAATATCAACAGCTAAGATTCAGCAAGTGCTTACTCTCCTCCAGGTGCTGTTCTAAGATCTAAGATTTTTACTTGTATTAATTTCTTTACTCTGACAATAACCTTCTGAGATAAAGTATTATTACTATTCCCATTTTGAAGATGAGAAAATGAAGGGTTAAGTGGTGAGCATTAGAACCCAAACATTCTGACTCCAGAGACCGCCTCCTTATCTACCTAAGCTCTTCATATTAGCTCAGTTAAAGTGTATTTCTGTTTATAGTAGAAATCCAGGGTCAGTCCACCTTCATGATCTCAAGCCACCATAATGGACCTTAGCTGGAGAAAGTAATTGAATTGCTCTGAGTTCTTGGCAAGCTACATCACAATTACTGTTCTGCCTAACTTCAGACATACCTGCTATAGAGGGAGGCCCTCTCGTAAAAAAAAAAAAAAAAAAAAAGACTTAGTAACAGTGGGGTCAGTGAATGGCAGAGAGTACATCATGAATAAGGCACAGGAGCATGAAGAAGTGTGGTTGGCCTGGAACATGGCAAGGGGGACGCGGGATGAGGCAAGGAGGGGTCTTTAGCGGAGATAAAGTTGGCGTGTTAAGCAGAGAAACTTTGTGAGCTACCTCACAGGCCATCCTATGAAGCCTGGATTGTGTGCTGAGGATTTTATTTTTATTTTTTAAGTTTATTTATTTATTTAATTAATTAGTTAGTTTAGTAATCTCTACACCCAACGTGGGGCTTGAACTCATAACCTGGAGATTAAGAGTTGCGTGCTCTTCTGACTGAGCCAGCCAGGCACCCCTGTAATGCTGAGGATTTTAATCAAGAGGGCAACTTGATCATATCTTCCTCCTGGGAATCATTCAGTGGTAACATTGCCAAAAAATACCGGATCAAGGACAACTCTTACTGTTGGAGCAATGCAAGAGAAAAATGATGAAGGCCTCACTGGGGTGGGAATGGGGAGCAATAGTAGAGAAGAGGGGAGGGGTCAGGCACAGATATGGTAAGAAGGTGTAAGATTTTGTGGGTAGATATGGGGGGGACACAGCAGAAGGAGTAGAAGTTGTCTGAGAAGTTTCTCAGGTTTGGGGTTTAAGTGATTGGGTGGCTGCTGAAGCCAATACAAAGTAAAATAATTCAGGCAGAAGAGCAGACTCTGGGGGAAGTCTTAATGAATCCTGTTTGGGACATGCTGAGTGGGTCCTGGATGGAGAACACTGCCGTGAGACTGCTAATCTTGCAGCTGGATGTGGGGATTTCATGCTCAGAGAAAGAGTTGATTCCAGAGACAGAAACTTGGAAGGTCCAGCTAAAGATGGCTGATGAAGGGCGCCTGTGTGGCTCAGTTGGTTAAGTAGCTGCCTTCAGCTCAGGTCATGGTCCCAGAGTCCCGGGATCGAGTCCCACATCGGGGGACTCCACAGGGAGTCTGCTTCTCCCTCTGACCTTCTCCCGTCTCATGCTCTCTCTCACTCTCTCTGTCAAATAAATAAAATCTTAAAAAAAAAAAAAAGATGGCTGATGAAATGATATCGTGTGATTGTCCAGATCTAGAAAGAAAAGAGGGCCAAGGCCTGAGCAGTAACAGGGAGGATAAGTTGGAGACTGTGGTATGGGACAGTGACCAGAAGCATGGAGTAAAATTCTGGGGCCTTTGTGTTTATCCCTGTTTGTAACATCTTTGCAACCTGGCTATTTCTTCCTGGTGGCAGCTGGTTAAAAAAAGGGGGGGTGGTCTCTGGGTTTGTCTTTGAGGATAGCAAAGGAGAGGGTAGCTGATGAGCTACTAACCTACTCAGAACCTAGTCTTGAGGAGAAAAGAGGTATGAGAAGTTGAATAGGCACAAGGGACAACTGTGAAGGTGAAGGAGGGCAAGCTGATCCCTGAAGGAGCATCTGGGAAATGCCAGAAGGGGAACCCAGGGCCACCGGAGCTGGGCTGAGGGAAATGCTTGCCTGGCAGTAGACTCTATGTTTTCTGGGCTGAAGGAATTGCCTTATCGTCTTCCAGGGAGTTTGAATATTTCATGAGATCACACAAAACTGACTTCTATAAAAGCCCAGTCGCTGTTAAGGGGGCTTCTTCCTGTGGTAGACATGGCTTGATAGGCTCATGGAGGAACAAGGACTCATTCAGTATCCCCTCCCCCAGGACTGCCTCGGGACCTCTGTGTTGGGAAAGAAGAGGTGGGTTTGTCTCACCTGAGGATCTTCCCTTTATTTCTCCTTTTTCCTTTCCAGCTGGAGAAAATGAAGACACTTTGAAGCCTGGTGCATTGGCTTCACATTGAATGTCTAGGCTGAGTGAGATGTACTTTACAAAGTGTCTTAGATTTGTAAGCTCCCTAAGGACAGAGATTGGGACTTCTACTTACTAAATTTTCTTTTGCAAGCCTAGAAATAGGCAAAACTTGCCTTCAAATCCACTTTTTCTTACCTTTCTGGAACTACTACTTATTATCTACCTTGCCTATAATTGCTTTCCTCTCTACCAGGTCCTCCTAAAGCCTACCAGTTTTGCACTGTACGATTCCAAGACGAATTGTATGGCATTGCCTAGTGAGATCTTTGACTATCTGAGGACACAGCTCAAGTCAAGGAATGACCCTGAAATGGCAGGATTTTAGTCATCCGGGAAGCAAAATAGAGATGTCTGAGGAGGACTGAAGGAACCTTCACCCAGTCCCTGCAATCCAGTAGGCAGCGGCATCTCCAAGTGGCCTAGATGGCTCTTCTTGCTCCCAGTGTAACCTTACAGGCCATTAAAGTCAACCCTTGGTCACCATTAAAAAAAAAAAACCAATTGGCCTTATGTTGAAAGACAGCATGTCAGCCATTTGCCCTGGGTTGCTCTCTCTGCAGACCTACAGCTATCCCCTCAACTAAGGTTAACTTTCCCATAGAGATTTTTATATAAGGCAGAGTCATTTGTGCTCATTGTGCTTGTGGGATTTTTCTACTTCTCAAGTAAATACGTTTGGTGAAATAGGTCCAGCTCTTTGGAATACAAATCCTTAGCTCGAGGTTGCTTGAGTGGAAATTTTTAACAAGCAGCTCCCTCAGCTACAGAGCCATGCAAAATGTGATTTCCTTAATGTGTGTGTTCCCACAGAAGCTAATAAATGGACATTACTCTGGTATGGACACATCCTATTACTCAGCTTGATCCTAATATCACTGGCAAAAAACCTATTTGCTGCTCTAGCAAACAGCTGAATTCATTATGTCCAGCTACATGAATAATCCCCAGACAAATTCTTGTTGACACAGACAGAACGCCAGTCTCTGAGGGATGACAGGGCTGCCAGGCAGAGCGGCCAGTGTTGCCGTGGTTCCTCCCGCTGCTCCCGTAGTAACCCACTAATCAGAAGTCACCCCTTGCCACTGATAGGGTGATGTATGGTAGACTCATGACATCTCGTTATTTCTGAGACAAAGAAAAAGAAAGGACACCAGGAAGGAAGGAATGATCTCTAGGTTTGGGGGTGGGGATGGTGATACACAGCAGAAGATGAAAGACTGCTGCCTTAACCACACCTACCATCACTCAGGGAGCCGGAAACAGGTCATCATTATGCAGCCACTTGCCCTCGACAATCCAGGATTCTCAGGCTAAATGGGCTCCCAGGAAGGACATTTGGTGTCCTCCTTGCCTTGGGGCTGAATCATTCCCACCCACACCCACACCCTTCTGGGTTGGGAAGACTTTCTTGGAAGAACTGCATGGTTACTCCTGTCCCTCCTTCTGGGTAGGTACAACCCCATAGGACAAGTTTAGGGAGGATTCCTGGTTTCAAGGAATGACAAGCTTTCAGAAAGATAGTACCTGTCATCCCCTGTGAGAGTTCCAGTGACCAGTGGAGATTTTGCTGAGTGGCTTTGTCCTGCGGAGCACGATGGGACCTACCAGGCCGGAACCCTGGCAACCCCTTCTTGCCCTTCTGCCTCCATTTTCCTGACAATTCCCAGACTGGTCAGAAAAAGGGTAAAATCATCCTACCAACCCACATATGTGCACATCTGAGGGTTAATTGTGAATGTGTTCATTCTTACCAAGTGTTGCTGTTCCAGCTGGTTATGTTCCCTATGTTTTCAGCAAAGTTATTTTCCTCCCCAGTTGTCCTTGAGCTCCAAGCAAACAGTCCACTCTTTGTTGAAACCACAAGCTCTTTCTAGACCAAATCTTTCAACCTGATTTAATTTTCTCCTCCTTTGTACTCTTACAGCATTTGTATCCTATTATCATTCCATTCATTCATTCAGTTAGTATCCATTGAGCACCTACTGTATGTAGACTAGGCGTCATTTTGGGCAGTGATGACAGTTAAGGACAAGACAGGTAGTGTCCTAACCTCGTGGAGCTTACAGTCTAGCAGGAGAAGCTAGCCAGTAAACAAGTTCCACTAGTGGTGCTCAGAGTAGGCTCAAAGATTTTTACAGATGAAGAAATAAAAATTAGAATCCCTCAAATTATCTGATTCAGCCTGGCTTAATTTATAAGTATGGGTCTCAGAAACGACCGACAAACCTTGGGTGGAAAGAATCTCTATCCTGATGAACAGTATCCTTACGCTTTTCAAAATGCTTTCCTGAAGCTGCCCACCTCCAAACTTGTTGTATGATCCCCAATTCCCTATTTCTACTTTTCCAACCAGAATCTTTACTCTTATAGAGCAGCTGCTCAACAGCTGCTTAATGTATGAGAAAGGAAAGCAATTCTATTGAGTTAATTCATACTAAGTGTAAACAATTAATCCACACACAATCTTCACAGTGTTTTTCACTTCTTGTAAGAGAATCTTTACTAACCCTAAATAATATCTAGACTTTTCAGTCCTCAATATAAATTGGAAAAAAGGCAAAACAGGACGTTTCTATTAGGTTGTGAACTGTTAGTTCCTTGAGGTCAGAAGCCATCTCATTTCTGAGTACTCAGTTACGCAGCCCGATCAGTTGGGTACCTAATCAACACGTATTTAGTTGAGAAGAATTCAACACACAGAGAGAGGAAAGGAGGAGGGGGGACAGATGGAGGAAGACTAGGAGGAGGGAGGTGGGAGGGAGAAGATGGGAGAGCAAGGGAAGTGAAAGGAGAGAAAAGATAAGAGGGAAAGAAGGTAAGAGAGGAGGGAAGAAGAGAGCAAGGAAATCACAATGAGAGAGAAAGAGAACTAAACACAGCCCAAACTGTGGCATAGTTTCTGATTCTCTTGTAGTCAAGGCCCTCATAGAAACAGTAGCAAGGAGGAATTTGTTCCAGTAGAAAGGGAGAAAATGTTGCCGTTTCCGAGTGCCAACAAGAGAATGGAGCCAGGAGATGCTGAGCCCTGAGGAATGTTATTGATCAAAACCATAAATTTCTATTTTTCCAGCACGATAGAAATGATTCATGACAGATGACTGGCCTCCATCAATTAGCCTCCCTGAGGGACCCCTGGCCCAGAGGAATGGGGCCATGATCATCTAACAGTCACAGGAAATCGGACTAACCCTGTTAGAGTTATAAAAATTGATCTCTGTAGAATCAATATAATTAACAAGGCTGCATTCATCCATAGAATCTGCAGTGGAATTTTCCACTGAAACCAAACTAAAATGGAAACTTGAGAGAGAAGTGGAGGTCAGAAGGCAGGGAGCCAAGACCACCAATTTTCTTCTGGGTCTCAGGAAATAAGAGAAGAATCTTTTTTAGATGCTAAAGTAGCAGAGGCTGGCTACAGGAAACACAAGAGACCAAATGTTCCGGAATTCAGAGAGAAAGGGACTCGGGCATTCTGAGCAATGGAATCCTTGGGCAAGATTGGCCCAAGAACCAAAGGGAATTGACATCATTTTTGCCAAGATATACCTTAGGGGTATAATCTGTATACTCTGTGATTGGAATGCCCTAGGCAAGTGTATCAGAAATGGTTCTGCTCAGTCCAGGGCCAATAAAATTATATGCATTCATTTTGGGGGAAGATTTTATTTATTTGACCATGAGTGAGATCACAAGTAGGCAGACAGACAGGCAGAGGGAGAGGGAGAAGCAGGCTCCCTGCTGGGCAGAGAGCCTGATATGGAGCTCGATCCCGGAAACCTGGGATCATGATCTGAGCTGAAGGCAGATGCACCCTTGCATTTTTTTAAAGATTTATTTATATATATGAGAAAGCAAGAATGCACATGGGATCTCAAGCAGACTCCCCGCTGAGCACAGAGCCTAAAATGGGGCTCGACCCCAAGGCCCTGAGACCATGACCCAAGCTGAAATCAAGGGTGGGACACTTAACCAACTTAGCCACCTAAGTGCCACAAAATTGTATGCATTTAAATGCTTGCTTCCATCTGTACCAACAATGGAACTGCTTTGCTGGATTTAGGGTCAAACAGACTCCTGACATTACCATTCACTGGTTTGATGACCTTGGTCAAGCTACTTAATCTCTCCAATCCTGTTTCCTCATCAGTAAAATGGAAAACATTTTCTCTCTTCCTCTCTCTCTCCTTACTGTTTCGTGAGTGTTTTCTATTGCCAGACACTACACACTCAACATAGAAGATCTTTACTCTTCACCAGCACCCGAAGAGGTAGGTATTCTTACTGTCTTTTGACAGGTGAGAAAAATGAGGCTTAGACATATTGCCACAATTTGTCCAAGGTCACTCAGCTGGGAAGTGTTAGAGCTGGAACAGACACTCGGTCTACCTTCAAGAGCCCACGGTCTCAAAATGGGTGGCTTTGCCCCTCCAACTGTTCTAAACCATGGAGCTGAATGAAGGTGGAGAAATTCCATCCTTCTGTCCAAACAGGATGGAAAGAGCATCCTCCTTCCCCATCACAGCCAGATCTGCAAAAAGGAAGCTCTCTCTTGCATATTTTTCAGTTACCAAATGGCAAAGGAGATTTTTCTGGGTTTTGTTTTTGTTCTGCCTTGGTGGTAGCGAATGATCCTAAACCTACAGACTGGAAAACACAAATCTCAGCCCCCAGGTCTCGAGTGAGCAGCTTTCCTGTAAGGAACTGTCATTCATCAGTTTGCCTCGGTACCCTCCCCAGGGTGAGGGCATTGCCAAAACATGGTCCCTGTTTCTGTGCACTATCAGCTGCTGCAACCTTGGAATTCAACCTCTCTGGCTTATTAGAACAACAAATTACCCAACATGAGAACTGCGGTGAGCATTCAGATGGAAAACGGTCTTTTTTTTATAAAGTGATTTAATTAGGAGCCATTTTTCCATCAGCTCAGTTGTCAGAGCATGGCTGGGCAGCCACTGAGAAGAGCATTTGGCCTCTGCCTTCCTGGCTCCCTTCTTTCTGCTGCTGCCTTTTGGAAAAGGAGGAAACTGAAACCCCGCTAGGAAGGAGCAGTGAAGCAGGGAAAGGAGACAGACCAGGCCTGAGGGCCATTTTTTAAGATCTTCTGTGAGTCCACCCACGGTCTCGGTCTCGGGCTGTGATTCCTCAATTTGTAGCCTGAGTCTCCAGTACAAGGATTTTTTAAAAAACCTTTTGCTTCTTGTGCTTCTTCCTTCTGCTCCTTGCCCCTAGCTATGACCTCCTGCAGCTCCAGTGGCTAAGAAAACAAAATGAATTTCAAAGGTATCCTTGCTGGGAGTGAAGGACTCTGAAGGGTGTTTTGTGGTGGAGGGCTAGCAGGAGGCTGAATCCAGCTGGGGCTGTGCTGTTCAGGGCTGAAGAGTTTCTAAAATTGCACTGGAAATCTAATTATGTATATATTTTTAAAAGCCCGGGTCCCATTCTGGAGCAGCTTGATTTTGACATTTTGGTTGCAATCCTATTTTTAGCATTCAGATAAACAGAATTTTGATCTGTATGGATAACATGTCATTCTACACCATACATATGAGTTTCCATCCCCACTCCTAGATTTGGGACTATCATGGCAAGAGTCCCCCAGGTACCAATAAGAATTTTTTTCTTGTAGTGGGTTAAAGCCTCTGCCTTCAGCTCAGGTCAGGATCCCAGGGTCCTGGGATGGAGCGCCACATCGGGCTCTCTGCTCCATGGGGAGCCTGCTTCATCCTCTCTCTCTGTCTGCTTCTCTGCCTACTTGTGATCTCCATCTGTCAAATAAATAAGTAAAATCTTAAAAAAAAAAAAAAGAAATTTTTTCCTATTTTCCTAGAAGGAAAGGGGTAAGGATGAGGTTTATGATTAGCAATGGAATATATTGCAAAAATGCATATCAGTGTTGAGAGGATCAGAGCTTGATGAGTTGAGACTAGAAAGAATTCATGGAGAAAGTGAGTTCTGAACATGGTTTGAAAATAGTTGACAGATTTGTAACTCCCTAAATGCATATTTAAATTTTTTCTTTTGCCCAAGAAAACCAAATAAATAGCTACAAATTCTTTCATGAAAAGTGGCACAGAAATGTAATCTTTCAAAGGGAAATATTTGTTCACACTGTTGTAAGAAACCATTCCTTTCCATTTGGTGTATGGTTATGAGGGCAGATGAGTAACGCTGTCCCCTTAAAGCAATGTTTATCACAAACTGAGATGGGCTGAAATCTGTAGTGGGTTGTGAAGTCAATTGAATGGGCTGTGACCAGCACTCTTCAAACGGCTATAATTGAATAGAAGAGTAAAGCACAGAAAATGCCAGTTTGTAATTGTAGGTGTGCTTTTGCACACACACTGAATCACAATGTAAAAGGTAGTCCTTACTGAGGTTCATAGAGCTTTAACTTTGGCATCAGAAGACCTCTGTTCTAATTTGGATTCTCCCATGAACTATGTAACCTTAAGCAAGTTCTTAATGTCTCTTTTCTAAACTTTCCTTTCATAGCATCTGTAAAATGAAGGAGCCTGGTAAAATCCCAAGCTTCTGTGATTCCACAAAATAAGAAAAATATAAATTTACTCTTGGAAAACTGTACTATGTCCCAAATCAACTAGAAATGGGTTGAGAGTGTTTTGAATTAACTGCGTTGTTGCTCCTCCCATCCATGTAGCTATTCAAAATTTGACTGAGAAAATCCTCTCCATCCACTAGCCATATTGTCAAAAGAACTTCATGTTTACTTCAGGTTTTATGGAAAGGCATGACGACATTTTAGAAATAAATATGTCAAAGACCAGAAGCTAGGCACAAGGACTTGCTGGTGGTAAAGCATCTCCTCTACCAATCTCCTCACCCTCCTGAAAAAAGAAATATAACAAGAAATACAAAGCTTTGTGGAGCTCGGGGCCATGCTGTGTGAATGTTACAACACGGCTCTCCCTGGCGTTTCCTGTTCACATGCAATGTCCTGTGCCACATTCCAGAACCAACGCTCTCTTCACCATTTCTGCTCCACAAGCTACTCCTCAATTCTTTGCACGGGAACAAAGGTCTGACTTTACCAAAAATGGCCACCCCTCCATCCTCAAGTGCTCTCTGTCACAGCATTGCTCCGTGGACCAGCCCCGGTCTGAGTCAGAACTTCTCTGAGAGGTCACAGCCATTACTCCTCATAGAAATGCACTTTCTGATGGCTCACCCAGTGTTCTGTATATTCTACACATGTTACCCCGCAATGTCCTTGACCCTGGTGCTCTCTTACACTTGAAATGGGGATGTAATGGAACTTAAATCTTAATAATTGATTATAGCATGATTGTAGCAGTTATTGTAATGTTTTTGTAATCATGTCATCATTACTTGCATGTCTTTTTCACTACGCTGCGAATGACCTGAGATGTATGATTTAGTCACGTGTATTGTCAGATTCCCCAGCAGTAGGGGCACCACCTGGCATATTCTAGGCTCTTCATAGATGTTGAAGTTAAATGTATCACTGGAGAAGAGAGGAGAAGTGTATTATCTAAAATAATGACTAAACTACTAGTGTTATTATATTTGGGATTTTCTATTTAAAGGTACTATATGTGTACTATCAAAGAAATTCACTTCTAACCTAAGGAAATTATTGAGACTTTATGGGACTTTGGAGATTTATGGGACTTTATGGGACTAGACCTGGGGTTCACAAACTATGGTTTGTGGGTCAAATCCAGTCCACAGCCTGTCTTTATTAATCAAGCTTTATTGGAACACAGCAATGTATTTTCTATGGCTGCTTCCATGCTACAACTGTAGAGTTGAGTAGTTGTGACACAGACCATATGACCCACAGAGCCTAAAATATTCACTCTTTGGCCCTTGACAGAAGAGGTTTGCTGACCCCTGATCTAGACAGAGCACCACTCTGATTTTATATGTAAGGTAAGTGAAGCCAGGAAGAGGAAGTGACTTGCCCAGACTCATGAACAATATAGCTGAGATGGTACAATATGTCCCCATGGTCCTGCTTCTCTTCTTGAATACCATTCTTTCTTCACCTGAATAACAAAAGCTCAGTCTGAAGGTTTGATTCAGAAGAGCCAGGAAACCATCTCCTGTGGTCCTCTGCTTTGCCAAGTCCATCTTCGTGAGCTTCCTGTCAGAGATGGGCAATGTCCTGTTTTTCCATGCATGTCCCTTTGAAGGAGGGACAGGGTCTTAGCTGGGACCTAAGCTTTGTTCCCCTTGCATTCAGGCATCCTGGGGCATGTTTGGAGAATCATGACATGGGCCTCCTAAGGGGCTGTTCCTGTGGGCCTCCAGGAAAGAGTTCACTTAAGGAGCAAAGGGTAGAGTAGCATAGATCTGGGGTCACAGGAGAGGAGCAGAGAAATGCAGGTGGTCCTCCCTCCAGGCAGTAAGTGCCTGAGTCCTAGAGAGGGAGGGCTGCAATCAGGAAAGAGTGAAGACTCAGTGAGTTCAGCAGGGGCACCCAGAGTCTAAGACAGCACAGGGGACTTGGAGCCCCGGTGCTGGTGGCTTTGGCACAATGCGTGGTGGTCTGTGGTTGCTCCAGGCGGCTGCTCGGGCACATGGGACCTTTCTAATAGAACCCTGCCCAGCAAGCTGGGGCAGGACTGGAGATAAATTGCAGACGCTAGTGAAAAGTCAGAAGACTATGCTACACACCCATGCGAAATGCTCGTTGGGGTCCCCTGGAACCAGCAGAGAGGACTCTGAGGGGGCTGGAGGGCTCACAGTAGCAAATGGGGCTCAACAACAGAAATGTTGTTTGCTTATTTGTTTGTTTTTTATCCCCGGCTGGAACAGCAGGTAGCAATGACAAGCGCCAATCCTCTCCCCGCCTCTGCCAGTTTGAGAGTGCCATTGAGGCGAGTCTGGGCTCGTCCCCAGCCATACCCTCAAAGGTGGATGGTTAAGCCTCCAAAGTTCTATTGCTGAGTTTATTAACCCTGGTTCAGTAGGGCAGGGATGTGCTCCAAGTCATTCAGCAAGCAATTCCCTCCCTGTCAGACACCACCAGCCCATAAATACAGCTGCCATCGTGGATGGCTTTGGCACAGCCAACCTGGACTTGAGTGGGGTCCAGAGAAATGGCTTTTGGTCTCTGAGGGACAACACAAAAAGAAAACAAATGCTTGCTTAACAACTGCGATTTGCATTCATGCTAGGAAATACTGGCTTGTAAATCTAGGGCTTAAAATAAGTCAGAAAGGTAAGTCCATCCATTCCATGTAGGTGGTTATTGCCATGCAACTCAAGTACGTGGAGGAAGGTTAAAAATGGTGAAATAGAGCAGGGAGGAAAAGCAAGCAGGGTGTGTGGTTTGGATGAGAGAACTTCTGACAACTCTTTGCTGGTCTTACACATCATCCTGCATGGAGACTTGTTTACCCACAAATGGTATCTCAAAAAGAGTGAAGCTGTGTCTTAAGAAGAATCATCCAAGGGGCACCTGGGTGGCTCAGTCAGTTGGGCAACTGCTTCTGCTCAGGTCACAATCCCAGGGTCTTGGGATTGAGCCCCTGGTCGGGCTCCCTGCTCAGCGGGGAGTCTGTGTCTCTCCCTGCCACTCCCTTTGCTTATGCTCTTTCTTCCTGTCAATAAACAAAATCTTAAAAAAAAAAAAAAAAAAGAAAAAAGAAAAAGAAAAAGAAAAATCATCCCAAACTTGGAAGTAAGACCAGAATTACTGTGTGTGCCATTTGATGTCATGCCAACCCATTGTCTCACAACCCACCGTTCCAGGGAGGAACTGGGATTTACTAATTGCTAATGCTGAAGGCCAGGGCTCTGGGAATTTAGAGGTTACCTTGAGAACACCCAGAGTTGCAGATGACATTTATTCAGTAGAAATGCAAATGAATTCCATCCAAAGCAAACATAGCCCCCAAAGGGTCTGATCTTATCCCTGCTAGGATGTTAACTAGTTTTATCTAACATCCTTTCTTTCAGCGATCATAGAAAAGAGTCTCTTGTATTCTCCCTTGATTTGGCTTTGGCATCCTGCTGGTTCCCTCACTAATGAATTGAATAAATCTTTGACTCCACGTCTGTGTGAGAATCATATTTCTAATGTTCTACAGAAACCCCTCTTCTAAAATTCACTGTGGGCTTCCCTGTCTGCAGTTAGCCATCTTATTTTCCATGCACCATAACAAACTGGACTCATCTGGCTTTCATTTCTTGGCTGACAGATTAGACAAAGTCTCCATTTTAAAAAATGAAAGGTCCTTTCATTTCTACTTCGAAGCCAATTCACTTGAGCAAGTTGCCTGGTGACCTTTGGGGCCCAGCATTGTACTGGTTAGTCCATGAATAACAGAAGAAAGGTCACAGCCCGTGTCCTAACATATCTTCAAGGCCACCTGGGGAGATGAATCACATGCATTTTTTTAATAATAGTCATCTGTGTTGAGACACTGCCATGGTATGCTCAGACCGGTTAGCTTACCTGATTTTATTCTAGGATCTAGAAGAAAAGGTAGCAAGACAGATGACTGTGGCTGGAACAAGTTTCTGCCTCTCTTGGCTCTCACCCAAACTAATCGGCCTGGGAGATTGATTTCCCCTCCAGCCAGCATCTTGTTCAGCATTTCTGCTCATCATGCTTCTGGCATTGCTTCCTCCGAGGACTGTCCATCATTCCTAAACTCTCACTGCTCCTCTTGATAAATTAGCAGACAGATATTGGGGATGCAGAATGGAAAATCAGAAAATATACCCGATACACAGACTCATTCCTTCCTTCTTGTTACCTTTTTTCTCACATCAGAGAGAAGCATCAGGCAGTATGGCTATGAACCAGGAGGGGTGTGTGTGTGTGTGTGTGCGCGCACACGTGTGTACGTGCATGCATGTGTGCGTGTGTGTGTGTGTGAGCACCCAGAGTAAAAGGAAGAAGATTCCTGGGATAAGTTTGAGGGGAGAAAGCTCCTAAACAGGCCCATCTTTGAGGAATATTTGGGAGAATAATGCTGATTTTACGGCCTCTTCAAGGTCAGAGAAAAAGGCCAGGGGATACAGTGTTAATAGAAAGAGACAAGGGGGTATGACAGGGGTTTGGCACCTACATGTTTGTTCGGATAAGAGGCTAAGAACTGAGTGGGCTAAAGTGGAGAGGAGGGGCAGAGAAGTCTGCCACACTTCTGTGAAACTGTTTCACAGATGAAACCCAGCTGGGGTCTCCCAGCCCCTTCCCATCCCGATAAGGTTTGTTTGAACTGTCTGGATGATTCAAAAGCTAGAACCCTCTTCCAAATTTCTGTGAATTATTAAGGAATCAACATGATCTTGTTCCTCTCTGGCACCAACGTTCTGCCCCTCCTGAGTTCTTGCTCTCTGCCCTGTATCTTATGTCTATTCCTTTCTTTTCACCCTGGCTTTAACCCAAGCATGGGAGATCTTGATCCCCTTTCCACAAAATAACCATTCACACATGGAGAAGGAGGAGATTTATATGCAGCAATATAAACAATTTAAAATTGAATAGTAGAAATGATGCTGGGAAAACTGGACAGCTACATGCAAAAGAATGAACCTGGACCACTATCTTACACCATACGCAAAAATAAACTCAAAATGGATTAAAGACCTAAATTTAAGACCTAAAATCATAAAATTCCTAGAGGAGAGCACAGGCAGTAACTTCTTTGACATCAGCCATAGCAACTTCTTTCTAGATAGGTCTCCTGAGGCAAGGGAAACAAAAGCAAAAAGAAACTATTGGGACTTCAACAAAATAAAAACCTTCTGCACAGTGAAGAAAGCAATCAATGAAACTGAAGGACAGCCTACAGAATGGAAGAAGATATTTGCAAATGACATATCCAATAAGGGATTAGTATCCAAAATATATAAAGAACTTTTAAAACTCAACACCCCCAAAAAACTAAAATTTAAAATAGTCCAATTAAACAATAGGCAGAAGACATGAACAGACATTTTTCCAAAGAAGACATATAGATGGCCAACAGACACATGAAAAGATCACTTTTCATCAGGGAAATGCAAATCAGAACTACACTGAGATATCACTTCACACCTGTCAGAATGGTTAAAACCAGCAACATAAGAAACATCAGGTGTTGATGTGGATGTGGAGAAAAAGGAACCCCCATGCACTGTTGGTAGGAATGTAAACTGATACAGCCACTGTGGAAAACAGTATGGAGGTTCTTCAGAAGGTTAAAAATAGAACTACCCTATGATCTAGCAATTGCACTACTGGGTATTTGACTAAAGAATACAAGAACTCTAAGTCAAAAGTTTACATGCACCCTGATGTTTATAGCAGCATTATTTACAATAGCCAAGATATAGAAGCAGCCCAAGTGTCCATCAACTGATGAATGGATAAAGATGTGTGTGTGCACACACACACACGCACACAGGAATATTATTCAGCCATTAAAAAAGAATGACTCTTGTCACTTGCTACAACATGGGTGTACCTGGAGGGTATAAAGCTAAGTGAAAAAAGTCAATCAGAGAAAGACAAATACCATATGATTTTACTCATATGTGGAATTTAAGAAACAAAACAAACAAGCAATGGGAAAAAAAATAAGACAGAGACAAGCCAAGAAACAGACTCTTAACGACAGAGAACACACTGATGGTTACCAGAGGGGAGCTGGGAGGGGAACGGGTGAAATAGGTGACTGGGATCAAGGAGCGCACTTGCTGTGATGAGCACCAGGTAATATATGGAAGCGAGTTACTCTACGGTACCCCTGAAACTAATGTGACACTGTATGGTAACTAATTGGAATTAAAACAGAAACCTAAAATTTAAAAAATAATAATATAAAAGTGAGTAGAAGATACTCCCTCTCTTAAAAGTCCTTTGACCACTCTTGGGGCACCTGAGTGGTTCAGTCATTAAGCCTCTGCCTTTGGCTCAGGTCCTGATCCTAGGGTCCTGGGATCGAGCCCCACATCGGGCTCCCTGCTCATCAGGAAGCCTGTTTCTCCCTCTCCCACTTCCCCCATTTGTGTTCCCTCTCTTGCTGTCTCTCTCTCTGTCAAATAAATAAATAAACCTTTAACAAAGCCAAACAAAACCAAACAAAAGTCCTTTGACCACTCGCCTCATTGCTCTGCTGGCCCCCATATCCTCTTGTTGTTTTATGCAAAGGCAGGTGGTACAGCACTTAGGAGCATGGAAGCCAACCCTAGAGTGCGTGTTCTCGCCTAACCCTCTTCATCTGTAAACCTAAGGTAAGCCACCTCACCTCTCTGTGTGTTATTCTTCTCATCTGTAAAACGGAGGTAATAACCCATGTGGGTCACGAAGTAGCTGTGAGCTTAAATACACAAGCCAAGAAGCACATTGAAAGCTGTTCACTACCATTAGTCATGGAGGAGTTGCAAATCAGAACCACGAGGAGAGAGGCCCCTTCCCACCCGCTCGGATGGCGAGCATAAAAAATTGAGATAATAACAAGTGTTGGTGAGGATGTAAAGAAATCAGAACGCTCCGATTACATTACAGCAGAAATGTAAAATGCTGCAGCTGTTTTGGAAAACAGTCTGGCAGTTCCTCAAATGGCTAAATATAGTTTCCCTATGACTCAGCTGTTCCACTCCCGGAGACAGGAAAACATATGTCCACACGAAAACTCGTACCTGAATAGTCAAAGCAGCACTACTGGGGACAGCCAGAAGGTAGAATGGATCACCTGCCGAATGGGTAAGTAAAAGGCTGTCCTCCCATGTCACAGAGCACTACTCGGCCACCAAAAGGAATGGAATACTGATGTCTGCTATAATGTGGGAGAATCTTGTAAACATTATGCATGACAGAAGCCAGTCGTGAAAGACTACACGCTACACCAATTAGGCCATGCGAAATGTCCAGGATGAGACAACCTATAGAAAGTACATTAGTGGAGCTTGGGGCTGAGGGGCAGGGTGTTGATAGCCAAAGGAAATGGAGTTTCTTTTTGAAGCGATGAAAATGTTCTAAAATTGACTGTGGTGACATTTGCACATATCTGTGAATATTCTAAAAACAACTGAATTCGGGCACTTGGGTGGCTCAGTTTAGCGTCTGCCTTCCATTCAGATTACAAATCAAGGGTCGTGGCATGGAGCCCCAAATCAGGCTCCCTGCTCAGCTAGCAGCCTGCTTCTCCCTCTCCCTCTGCCTGCCACTCCCCCTGCTAGTGCTCTCTCTCTCTGTGTCAAGTAAATAAATAAAATCTTTTTTAAAAATTAAATTGTATACTTTAAATTAGTGAATTGTATGATAAATACATTGTATCTTAGTAAAGCTGTGTTAAAAAACAAAACAAAACAGAAGATTTATAATAATGCCTAGCACATAGGAAAGTTCAGCGTCCTGAGGGGAACAGATGGCATATTTAAATGAGTTGTTAAGGAGAGATTAATTAAAGGTGTCTATTCACAAAGGTGTAGGCAGGGTTGGGGGAAACTAACAAGGTGCAATGCCCCAAGGGCAAGGGAAGGGAATCCAAGGAATGGGGTGCAGTAGAGGGGGGCATGAGAGAAAGCAGCCACTGCCTACCCACACTGAGCAGGGAGGAACCAGAATGAATGCCTCCTGGCGATCACTCCTCATTGCAAGACACCCCATCATCAGAACCCACAAAGCCTGAGCCGCCCACTGAGGCAGCACAGATGTAGTCCGTACAAGTCAGCCCGCAGGGAGGTGATTATTATTATGTGGGCCAGCAGCCCCACCCTATCTCCTAGGGCCAGCTTTTCCTACTAAATGGTCTAACAAGGTAGTTTCTTAAAGATTATTTGCTTACTCAGAGATTTGGGTGTTTTTATGTTGCAAAATATTTGCAGCCTTTGGCAAAGACGCCCCACAAACATTTCCTTAAGGTAGCTGGAGAAGGAGAACTAAAACATCAGAATGTTTCTCCAGACTCTCCACAGATAGTGGGAATGGGCGGATGGAGACACACAGGGCTGACTTGTGGGGCGGCACCTTGTCTGCTTGCTGGAAGTAACAACAGTGCATGTTCAATAGAGATGGATTCTGTTTCCTCTCTAGTAACCATACCTGCAGCAGCCTGAATTTATTCCTCCAGAAGTTAGTACCTCCTGCAGGTGTGGCTCTCTCTTGATAAACTGGTAAATCCTTATTTGGATTAAGGTCTGAGCAGAAAGGGAATATGGCTACCTGCTACGGGCCGAATGCTGGCTTCCCTGCCCCCAAATCCATATGGTGAAGTCCTAACCCCCAGGACTCCAGAATGTAATTCATTTGGAGATAGGGCCTTTAAAGAAGTAATTAAAGCAAAATGAGGTCATGAGGGTGGGCCCTAACTCATTATGATTTATGTCTTTGTGAGAGATGAGGACACAGACAGAGAAGAGACCATGTGAAGACACAGAGGAAGGGAGCCTTCTTCTGCAAGCCAGGGAGAGAGGTCTCAGAAGAAACCAACTCTGCTGACACATTCATCTTGGACTTTTAGCTTCTGGAATTGAAAATAAATTCTGTTTAAGTGACCTAGTTTATGATGCTTTATTATGGCAGCCCTAAGCAAATTAATACACTCCCCATTCCAGAATGTTGTCCCACTTTCTCCTCCAACTCATGCCCTTCTTCCTTCTAGAAAGTTGAGAAAAAAAAGCTACTCGAGTCCTACTTGGGGTTTTGCTTCCCAGTTCTGACCTATGTCACTCCTAGGATGAGTGTGTGGGTGGCTGTACCAATATTCTGATTCCAATATACATCCTGTTCCCTAAAATCTAGGAGTATCAGCAATATCACATTTCATTTAATTTCTCTACAACAGATTTAATCTGTTCCGAACCTCATCCTTCTTTAGTTGACTAGAAACTCAATCTCAGTCATAGGTAGGGGTCTCCTTTCCAGATCTGTGCAAAGAACTGGGGGTCTTATAGACTTACGATATTTAGGGGGAGGCCGTCTGATCTAGTCTTCAGTTACTCTGGTCTGTTGACCTGCTCATTTCCCAGACTTGTGTGAATGAACTGCTTAAGGAGGGCAGTTCTCTTGCTTTCATACTATGCTTGGCCTGGGGCGGGGGGGGGGGGGTCTTTGCAATACCCTTCCCAGTCTGAAAGAAACAAGACCTCAGAATTCTTCCTCTTTGGCTGCCTCTGCCTCTTCTCCTCCAACCCTGGACTCAATATCCTTCACCTCCAGGATAAGTCACTGAAGTTCTCTTCCTGGAAAATGCTGCTTCACCTTCTCCTACAAGCTCTCCACAGAAGGGGAACACAAAGGACTGGTTAACTTGGTGGGAATTTGCAGGAACATCTATAGCAATAAAAACAGAATCTAAATTAGCATCACCCAGCTTTGTTTTGATGAGCATAAGGAAACTACCACACTCCTTTTACTCACAGAGCCATATTTTTATTGTGGTACAGCTGGAATTTTGTCATGGAAGGAGCTAGGACAGGATTCAGGTGGCATTTCCTCTAAGTTCAGATTCCTGTGGTGGACAAAGGCAGGTACAGATGATGGCTGCTGGGTGACATTCCCTCCCACACCCAAGAGCCTCAAGCTGCTTTTCCAACTAGGGTAGCTAAGTCAGCACAACCAGATTTAGTCTTTGCCTCAGGTTTCATAACAGATAGAACAAAACTGAGATCTCTCCCCGCCCACTCGCTGTGGCTGGGAAGAACCCTGTGACAGCTTCTACACACCCATCCCTCCTCCGGACGACCTCTTTGCACCTCGTGTGGCCATGCATAGGGGAAAAAGTCAGAAACTCTAGTTCCAGGTGCAGAGTGGCTACTTTCTGGGAAATGATGAGGATCCCGGAGAGAAGCTGCATTCAGAGTCTGAGTATCTGATTAAAAAGCATGAACTTGCCATCATGGTGCCCAAGCAGTGAGTGATGTGGGCGGCAGTCGGGCTCGCCTGGAGCAGGGTTCCCGGCAGCCTCACTCAGCCCCACGTGCCTTTGATGGACAATGCCTTCATTCCAGTGGCTCTTAGAAATCCAGCCTCCTGCAGGAAGCCTTCTTGGGCCTGCTAGAAAATGTACGTTTTTCCCTCCTGCCCACTGCCTTCATTGCTACCTCTGAGACACACACGCACACACACGCACACACACACACACACAGACGGTGTGATGTTTCATTCTGTTATTTGTTTGGAAGTTTGTTCATCTGGCCGCACAGAGTTCCAGGATGCCTGCCCTGTTCCGTCCCTCCCCCAGTGCTCACTCTGAGGATTTGCCATTTGGGAACCGGCACATCAGGTAGTTGCTTGGCATGATGGTGTCAGTGTTCCTCTTCAGAATATCTGAGTAGCTTTCTTGGTGGACAGTGGTTTGAAAAATGCAACAAGGAACAAGATAAAGTGTTGCCCTCAGCCTCACAGACAGATTTAGACAACTATAGGGAAGTCTACAGGATTAAGTGTGATAGTGAACTGTGATTTCACAAAGATAATCATTTAAAGGGGGGCTTGAAAGAGGAGCAAGAGTTCAGCAGGGGTAGAAGTGGGGACTGGGCATTCCAGGCAAAGGAAACGGGATGGCCAAAATCTCTATCCTTGCTCCATTTTCTTCCAGCATTTAGCACCATCTGCATTTTCATGTAACTTCTGATTATTTACTTCCTGTCTTCCCCGTGAATCTAACTCTCAGAGTGCAAGAAGTATGTCTGTCCCATTTATTGTTGTGTCCTAAGTGCCCAGAAGCATTCCTGGCACAGAGTGCATGCTCGTGCATAGCAGTCGAATGAAGGGATCCACGGGCAGTCCAAGTGAAAGGGAGAGAAGGGAACTTCTATAAGCTCCACAAATATGTATGTGGTTTCATTTCATCCTTAACGATATCACTCCCCAAAAAAGACATCCTTGTCTGCACCCTGCAAATAAAGAAACTGAGGTCAGACAAATGTAAGCAAATTTCTGAAGATCTTACACCCAGAAAAAAGTAAGATTGGGATTAAAGCCAAAGTCTGGTTCCAAAGTCTGGACTATACCAGGAAAAGGGTAATAGAGGCCTGAATGAAGTAAAACTGTGGGAAGGGAAGTAGAGGGGAGAGCTCATGCTCAGGAGGCGCTGCACTGAGAAACCTGCCCAGCCTGGGCCAGATGGAAAGGGAGAAATCCCTGGGCAGATTCCTCTCCATCCCAGCAGCTGGTCCTGACCCCTCTCCTGCCTGGAGCCGATCACATGGGGAGGACAGAAAAAACACGTGGCTTCGGCCATTTAACTGCTGTTTAACTTTGGGAGAGCTACCTAAATTCTCTGAGCATCTGTCCCCCTCACCCCCCCAAATGGTGATAGATACCAGCTTTAAGGTTGTCATGAGATGGTGTAGGTGAGGCACCCAGGACAGCTCCCGGCCCATAGTAAGTGTTCAGTCAGTATCAATCCACTTAGCTTTTCCTGTGGCCTCGAGGTGTCATTTGACCTGGGCAGTACTGTTCCCGGGAAGACCAGAGGAGGAGGAGGAAGTGTTAAGAGGACATCTGCCTTGGTGCAGGTGCTGTAATGGCCAGGCCAGGAAGGAAGTGAGGGACAAGCTAGGCCTGGGAGAGGTGGATGGACAACAGGCTAGGGGAGTATGCAGCAGGAAAAACATCCTTCTCTGGGAGGCACTCTGCCCCTCTTAGATGAGGGTTCAGACAGGCACCCAGAATTCTAAGTCTGTGGCCAGTCTCTTCACGGCTGAAAAGGTGCTGCCAGAGCGTGGTGAAGGAGAACCCGGGGTCCTGGGATCGAGCTCAGCGTCACGCTCCCTGCTCGGCGGAGAGCCTACTTCTCCCTCTGCCTCTGCCTGCTGCTCTGCCTACTTGTGCTCTCTCTCTAACTCTCTGTCAAATAAATAAATAAAAGCTTAAAAAAAAAAGAGAGACAGACAGACAGACAGACCTGGGTCTCTGGGTCTGTCCAGCTCACAGCACAGGCCTGCAGCCACCTAGAGGCAGCCGGAGGGATGAGGAAGCGCCTGCTACTGCATTTGTTTACAGCGCCACCTGCTGTTCATAACTCCTAAAAACTCAAGTTGCTTCATCCTTGAGAGCTGAACATTAGAGTAAAATCCTCACAGCTCTCTTCTGAAGCATTCTTTCTCAAAATATCTTCTTCATTTACTTGACAAGGATGAATCTTATAAGCAATAATAATCTAAAGTAACAGTTGATGCCCCACGATTTTCCTTCATGTTTGTTTAGCTTTGTGATGTGGAAGGGAAGGTCTGAAATACAAGACTGAGTACTATGCCAGGCAGTGTTCTAGCTGCCCAGCATGGATTAGTAACTTGGTTATGATAACAACTCTAGAGAAAGGTATTACTATTATCATGCCCATTTTATGGATTGGCAACTGAGGCACAAAGAATTTAAAGAATTAGCCAAAAATCACACAGTGCCTGACATATCATACTACATACTGCTCAGCGGGAGACTGCTTCTGCAACTCCCCCAGCTTATATTCTCTCTCTCACACTGCCAAATAAATAAAATCTTTTAAAAACAACAACAGGGAAAATAATGGTGCCTACACTTCAAACAGGTGTATAAGAATTAACTGAACTTCATACACGAAAAGAGCTTAGAAGAGTTTGGGCAAATATAAGTGCTCCAAAAAACTGTCATCTTGTAGTATGATATGTCAGGCACTGTGCTAATCAGATTATAAAACAAAACCAAAAACCCTTTCAGTGCAATCAATGGTCCCTTTATAGAAACTGCTGGCTATAAAAAACCGTTCAGAAAACAATCTAGGAGGAAACATACCAAGGTAATAAGTTATCACCAAGAAGGTATAGTTTTGATTTTGTATTGTTTTTCACTGTTTTACCTATTTTTGCTGGATTCACATGGGTTGTTTTTTATCAAAACTGAAAGTACAACACTTTCTATTGAAGGAAAAAAAAACTATTGAAGGAATGAAGAATGATTTGGAACTACAAAGTCTTGGAGAGGACAAGGTAGATGTCTTCAAATAGAGGATTAACGAGTGGAAGAAAATCTTGTACTGTGTAACACGGAAACTGAACCAGGACTGGTGGATGGAAGCTTCATGAACTCCTCTGTTTTGCATCAGAGCTCATTAGAAAAGCCATAGTGAGAAGGACCTCCTCCTTGAAAGCATTTGCATAGAGGCTGCAGACCGCCTCTGAGAGAAGATCGACAGATGACACACGGGGCAAGTGGCAGAATGGATCACAAGACCTCTGAGTTCCCACCCAACTGGGGATCTGGATTCGTTACCTCGAAATATGGCAGAACACATAAAAGGCAGATGGTCACCAGCATTCAGAGAGTTGAAGTCTGATTTCTTGACAATTATTTTTCTGCTACTCTCAGTTTCCATTAAATGCCAGAAGGCTCATGTCCTCCCTCATCTTATGGACCCAGTGTGGAAGGCATGTCACAGCACCCCAGCGCTCTCTCCCCACTGTCATCAATAGCCAGGCATTGACCCTGAAGTACAGACCCTATGTCAGATCCTACAGAGAACAGAAGAAAGAAGGGACAAAGTCTCTAGACTTCAGGACTCTGTGATCCTATTTTTGTCCTCTGTATCAGTTAGTAATTGCTAATAAAAGAGGCCTGGACTCAGAAGCTTAAACAAATTAGGGATTTAGGTTTTCACCTAAAAGTGCAAAGGGAGGCCACGTACGACTGGTCTGGCACCTTCGGAATATGACTAGGAAAGCAGGCCACTCTTTCTCCTCCACCATCTTCTGTGCAAAATGCCACCCTCAAGAGCTTCAGCCATCACTTCTGTGTTCCAGGAGGCAAAAGGGAAGATTAAGAGACATAGGGGTGTTCCTCTCAAAGAACTTTCCTCATGGGGCGCCTGGGTGGCTCATTTGGTTAAGCATCTACCTTAGGCTCAGGTCATGATCCCGGATTCCCGGCATAGAGCACCCCCCCACCCCGCCACCAATCTACCCCTTCCCTGCTCAGCAAGGAGCCTACTTCTCCCTCTCCCTCTGCCCCTTCCTCTGCTCAGGCTCTCCTCATGCTTAAATAAAAATCATTAAAAAAAAAAAAGCTCTCCTCGAATGAGCAATGGTGAGTGCTTATTTCCCTGGGCACACCTGCAAGGGGGCCTGGGAAATGTAGTTTTAGCTGGTCATTCTGTCACCCCAGTAAAACTCAGGTCCTGTTACTAGGGAGGAGGAGGAGACTTCAGGGCAAACAGCAGCTTCTTCCACTGCCTCTCACTCCCTTGTGTCGGGACAGCGGGATTCTTCCGTATTTTATAAAGAGGAGAAGGCTGGAGAGGGGCGGAGGTCCCTTTCCCGGAGGCCCCGCGCAAAGCCCCAGGAGGTCAGTGGTGACGTCAGTCTCAGCACCCTGCTCAGGGCCAGCTTTGGGAAACGAGGGAGAACGCAAAAAGCAGAAACGTGTGTATGTCTGCGGGCAAACACCAGCGGTGGGCCCAGGGCCCTCTCTCGGCAGGGAGTCCCACTGGCCTGGGAGACGGGCTACAGGACGCTAGTCTGCATGTTGTTCCCTGGGTTGGCAAGAGGTGGACAGCTTTGGCCCTGGCTCAGTTGGGAGAACAGATGGGCAGAAATTCAGGGCAGCTTCCCAACCAGCCAAGAGGCGAAACTGCCGTCCTTCCCTCTGTCAGCCGCAGCTAGGTCCCACCTAGTCACAGCCAGCTGCAGAGGCCCAAGACCGAAGGCCATGCCCTCGGGTCTTCCAGGAGCAGCCTCGGAAGGTGTCATCTCCCGCCTGCGTGAGGGGCTGTCATGAGGACAAGCAAGTGCAGCTGTTTGTCCCCAACAGTGAGGGGGACACCTGGGGAGAGCTGCCCACCAGCAGCGGGCGGGTTTCCCTGTGTGGGGCGAACGAGCCCTGACTCCTTTGTGGAGCCCAGGGCCCTCACTATTGAGAGGGCCAGCCCGGAGCTCTGTTCTCTCTCGTGCCCTCGCCTCCCACAGAAATAATGGCGATGTGGCCAGAGGTAAGGGGAACCCAGGAATTACACTGAAATGCATGCAAGGTGAGCAGAGGAGACTCCTTCCCACATCTGAAGAAAGCAGAGTCCTCCCAGAAGGGACACAGAAACAAAATAAACTTGATGAGGGGACAGAACCACGTGTTCAGTTTCAGAAACAGGACAAAAAAATGCCAAAGAGAATTTTATTGCAACTCTGATTAGAGCATATGGTATAGAAGGAAGAACTGTAAGTTTTTATAAACACTTTCCTCTGTCAGCCAAACATGGTGGGGTTCACCAGAGAGGGAGTGGACAGGCCCAGAGGAAAGGAGAGAGCTCCCCGCTTTCTTTTGCCTTCCAAAGACTGCATTAACTTTGGATTATCTGTTTATGTACTCCCAATTCACGGACTCTAATTAAAAGCTGACTGAAATTTGTTCAGAATTCTATTTAGCTAGGCTTCCAGAAAACCTTTTTAAATACGTTTGGAGCAGAAAACATAGTAAAGATCACTACAGTAAGTCTTTAAAGACAGAGAAATTGGGGAAGAGACTGGAAGGACAGGGGTTAGAAGGAGGGGAGGCTAGTTGTGAAGGCTGCGCCCCCTCAGAGGGTGCTCCCTGAAAGGTGAAGTCGATGCATTTCCATTCGTCCTTGGCAAGCTGCTGGCCCCTCACAGCCACCTGCAGGTTCCACGATGAAGCTTTTCAGATGATTATAAAGAAACTTCCAACTCCTATTCTCTCACCCCAGGCCTTCTCTCATCTTGAGGCCCTCGACTCATCAAATCCAAACTCTGCAGCCCAAATCTGCTCATGTGGCCTTGGGGAGGCTGGGCAGAAGGCAGCCAGCAGGCTCCCACACCACCTGCCTTCGCCCTCCACCCTCAGCAGCCTAGCTCCTCGTTCCCACGAGGGCACAATCAGGGCCAAGGCCTTCGTGAGCCCCTCTGGCCCTCTGGGGTGCAAGGAGTCAGCAGGGACACACTCCCCATCCCGCCGGGGCCATCTGCACCAATTATAAGCCCTTTGGAAGCCAGCAGAGTGCTGTTTAGCTGCTGGTTCTCTTATGATTAGCTAGTTCTTGTTTTTGAATATTGCATATGGTGCGGCCAGCTGTACGAAGCATTCATGACTCAAAGCTTTTTTCCCCTCAAAAAAAAAAAAAGTGCTAATAAACTAGTTGTTATTACTATAGGGAAGGAAAACTTTTAAGTCTTTTCTGGATAAGTTCCTTTCCCTATCTTATAATTCTACCTCTTCCCAGGATTAGGACCGTTTGGATGATTAGGACCATTTCTATAGACACCAGATAGGCACTTGCTTGCTGTAAATGAGCCTTGTAAATGTAAAGAAATATCAAGATAGGGATGCTTGGGTGGCTCTGTCAGTTAAGCATCTGCCTTCGGCTCAGGTCATGATCCCAGCGTCCTGGGATTGAGTCCCACATCAGGCTCCTTGCTCAGCAGGAAACCTGCTTCTCCCTCTGCCTGCTGCTCCCCCTGCTTGTGCTCGATTACACCCTCTCTCTCTTGACAAATGAATGAATAAAATCTTGAAGAAAAAGAAAAAAAGAAGTATCAAAATAGTATGTAATTCCAGCTCAGGCATTATTAACCATACTCCAGCAGACTCTCTTCTCTCCCTTATTTTGTGTATGTGAGAGCCCTGGTGTTAAGGCATCCTCTTAATGAAACCATTCATTCCAGAGAATCAACTTTTTGCAGTCAATTCAGAAGCCAGGGCCAACTGCTGAGGCTTACCTTCTTTTGCAGGTGCTGAGCCAAGAACAGAAGCAGTACTTGTTCACATTTGAAATCCTCAGTGTTTTTACAGGCAAGAAGCAGTTGGCTGGCTACAAGCCAGCACTACAATCACCAGGGATGCTAAATACAATGTAGATTTCCTGCAGCTACATCATGGACTTGAAATCCAGGTTCACACGTGTGTAGAGATCCAGAGAAGCTGGAGATCTGGGAGTCTTGTGAACAGTTGTAAGGAAAGCGATGAAATCGGCTACAATGCACAGGGCAATGAACATGGAAATTAAAGAGGGGGTCCCCTTTTTCCTCCTATCTCTGAACTAGGCAATTGAACTCATTTTTCTCATCATCTACAGGCTCTATGGTAAACAAGAGGACAAGTAGGCCAATAAACACAGGATACTCTACGACTATAAAAAGTCCTTTGTAGCATGGGTTCAGCCATTTTGACAGTCACCTCAATTTTCAGAACTTTAGGAACCCAGCTGTATATGCAATGAACAGTTCTATGTTGAGTAAAGAGAGAAATAAAAATGCCTATTTAAATATTCAGCAGGACGACTACCCCAAAAATGATTTTACATTTTTTTAATAAGCAATTTTAAGTAAGTTCAAGAAAATCTGTACCAATTATGGGTTGTTTCACTGAGGATAAAGGAAGCCACACGTCTTGCTCTGAGGAGTTACAACTACAGAGAGGGAGAAAGCTAGAAGGTATCCTGTGGCGTCAGACTGGAATCAGAGGTGTCGTATGAATTCATGATTTTCAGTATGTGGGTGCAGAAATAAAATTTAGATGCTGTGTGTGTATACATGTCCACACCAACTGTAATGGATTATAACCCACTGAACAGAAGGTGAAACTATAAGTCCATACTGACATAAATTAATAAAGAGGAGAAGAGGAACTCCATACTGGAAAAGCCTGGCAAACACTGCCTTAAACAAGCGGCTGGCTCGGTCGGTAGAGGATGCACCTCTTGACATTGGGGTTGTTGAGTTCGAGCCCCCCAGTGGATGTAGAGATTACTTGAAAATAAAATCTTTAAAAAAAAAAGCAAAAACAAAAGAAAACCCAGTCATCAGTTAGCATCATGCATGATGGGGCAAGAGGAATGGTGTGTGCCACCTGAGGAGATGCAGTGAGGACACAGCAGTGCATCAGTGTTCCCGCCGACGATGCATAAACTAAACCTAATCAAGGGGAAACATTATCCAAAATAAACTGCCTGTTGTCTCCAAAAGTGTCAAGGTCAAGAAAGCCAGGGAAAAGCTGGGGTACTCTTCCATATTAAAGGATGCTACAAAGATGTGACAATTAAAGGCAGTATGTAATTCTGAACTGCAACCTTTTGCTATAGAGGACATTGTTGGGACATTTGGCAAATGGGGTGCGAGGATGAGATGGCAATAGGTATTAATGACAATGTCCAGATCTGATGTTTTTTTTGGTTACACAGAAACAGGTCCTTGTTATAGACAATACACACTAAATTCAGGGGTAACTTTTATGAGTGATAAGGCCCATCGAGTTAGCAACTTACTCTCAAAGGTTTAGGTTTGGTACTTGTAATTTTCTGAGAATATTTCAAGATAAAAATGTTTTTAAGGGGAGCCTCAAAGAGCCCGATGTGGGACTCAATCCCAGGACCCTGGGACCATGACCTGAGCTGAAGGCTGAGGCTTAACCCTCTGAGCCACCCAGGCACCCTGAAGTGTATATTTTAAGTAAAACATTTACTGTTATGAGTTAAAAAAGACTAGTGAATGTACTCTTCTAGGCTGAATTAAAATAAAATGTTTAAAGTTTAAAAAAAGTTTGGCTGGAGAAAAATAATAGTTTTTGCAAAACCTGTGTGATCCAAAATTAAGATGATATTCAGCGGCAAGAAGTACTGCAATTTCTCATAACCAGTTCCCAAGCAATGACATGTATGCCTTACTTTAAGAAAGCATCAAACAGAAATAGGCAAATCTGAAAGAATTTACCAAGTGTAATAAATTAGAGAATAAAATAACAATAAAAGAATTTATGGCTTACAAAGAGCTTCAAGTAGAAGTTTTTCCTTCTATCAACGTCTCAGAGTTCTACCAGCTCCCTCCTAATCTCTGTAAGATGTGACCAAAATTTGGTTTACATTTAACTTTTCAGAGACACATGACCTGAAAAGAAGCATCCAATATGATGCTGGCTGGTGCTCCTTCCTATAGCAGTCCTTCTCTCATATAATGATCAGAACTGGGACCAGGTGGCACAGAAGTAAGCATTATTACCCCACCAACACCATTTCCTGTCCAACAAATTTTCATCTTTCTCCAGTGATAAACAGGTGGACGTTCTTCTTGGACTGCAGCATCTGTGCGGCCCGCTCCACGCCAACCACAGCAGCCAGCCTCTGGGCATCATACTTGGAGTAGAGGACAGTGCAAGTCCAGGTGGCTTCCTCTCCTCTGCTGGTGGCTCTCAGCATGTTACAGACTTCACTGTAGAAGTGGGGATACGTTGGCAGTTCATAGAAAATCAGGTTCCTGATCCCCTTAATGGTATACCTATTAGAAGGGGAAAGAGAAGTGTATCTACTTGAGAAAATGTATGGAAAAGCTACTTAAAAGAGTTTGACAGGGGCAGAGCTCACTCTTGCTGCTCCATCCTCCAGGAGGAAGATAACGGCACACACAACCAATAGACCAAAGGTTATTTTGAGTTGGAAGGACTTATTTTGTGACAACACATTTGAATTCCTAATGTTTAGCTTAAGACCATGATAAAGTAAATTTTATCATGATCTGAGGTAGACTAGGACTGAAGATCTGTCATAGAAAGCTTAAAAAGCAAATACTTAACAACTTAACATTACCCTTAATATAATAGGCAAAACAGAAAGTTTATAATGGAGAGGAGGTCAGACCCAGTACGTAAAATAAACTGCATAAACTGTAAATGCCTTCCCATCAGTCTTTTCTTGTCACTCTGTAGACATGTTAACTCCATGGCAGATGTCCCAAGTTCATCCACTTACAAAATCCCGCCTGAAGACCCATTAGGCATTATAGAAAAGCAATTAGTTTCAACAGCTTATGCACTTCCTTCCCTGCTGCAGTGCAGCACAGTGGTGGTGGGGGGTGGAGACCCTAGGGACTCAGCGTATGGTTCGGGTCAAGGTCAATTATTCCCTCTGGGGCCCCATAAGAAAAGATTTTATAGTTGACAAGTTCTGATTTTTCCTGTGATAGCTCTCTCCTACACTGTGATGTAGACTCCCTTGGGAATTTTATTTTATTCACAGAGAATAAGCTTCCCTTGTCTTCTTATCTCATGGATCATCCTGACCTCTGTGACGATCCTCGTCTTCCAAACTAACTGCAATCACTACATCACTACTTGGTTCACCTTTAACATTATTATAAAAAAGAAACTGTAACAGCTAATGACTTGAAAAAACTGTTCTACCTCACTAGTTATCAAAATAAGCAAAAATAAACATGGAGGTCCGCTTCTGCTTAGTATAGAGTAAACTCAAGAGAATACTGCTTTCAGACTACCAAGAAAAAGCCAGATAACCTATAAAAGCATTCCTTTTCTTGAGCCTAGACAGCTGATGTCACAAGGCAACCAAGTGAACTGATTCAATGGTGCACTGGTGAATGCTTAATAACTGGTTCTCACTGGGGAGAGAAGGTGCTGCTTTGAAGCAAATGCCAATTTCTGTGGTGTAAATACTCCCACCATGGCCAATTTCAAGCGACCAATGTCATGTTGCTGAATTCAGGAGTTGGGAAGAGACATGCAACCAGATCTCAAGAGCCAGACCCTGACTGAATTCTGAAGAGTGGCAAAGCCCTCTGCAGACAGAAAACAAGAACTACTTTACTTTTAAAGGAGCACAGGAGGAAGAGAGCAGCTGCCAAAAAAGTGGATAGCAAGAGAACAACTATACTTTTAACAAATTCTGAAAGGGCAAGGGTGGGTCTATGTGACAGTTCAGAATCCCTGGGATTTGTGGGTGCTTCTTTAGCTCACACTCACTCCTGAGTTCTTTTCCACAGGCCTCCACTGGGAGTCCTTGAGAGAGATGGGAGGCAAGGCAGAAGACATGAGAGAGATCCCTTTGGTGAAACCTCTCACTTCCCAGACCCATATCTATATGAAGCAAAACTCTGAAATTGAGGAGAGAGGGGAAAGGTTAATTGTTGGCAGGGTGGTAAATAAAGCAAGTCATCTGGGATGTAAAACCCCACCTCATCCTTCCCCATCATAAGACTTCCACCGAGTAGAAAGCAACAGCAGACTACACTTGGGGAAAGAGCATGAAATCCGCTCAGCCCAAGATCCTGTAGTAATATAAGCAGAGATCTGCCACCACTGTGGGAGAAGAAGGGAACTCTTTCTTGCCAAGACCCCTTACAGATACCAGGCAGGGTTCAGCTGCCATGGAGTGTGCTACAGGAATGCTGAGAAGGCCCCACCTCCACAGCCCAGAACGAACAGGGTCTGCCTAAAACCAAGCTGCACCAAGAGAACCCCAACCCGACCTCAAGCCTCACAGGGAGTAACAAGCAAGAGCAGCCTGCTGCTGGGGGAGGGGCTGAGTGGGGAGAGATCCCTCCTCTGGCACGGGGCTACAGAGCTTGGTGAAAGCTGAGAGAAGATCAAGACACCGAGAAAAGACCCTCTAGCACTCCAGGCCCCACACTAAGCCACTGTGTAGTAGATGAATTTGAAGTCTGTGGAGCGTGGAAGATTAGCTACAGTAATAACCAAATCCTGACTAGATTTACAACTCCTACATGAATGGCCTGACAGAGTAAGACATGTGTATGGGTTAAGTACTACTTATCTCAGCCTTTACATACAATAGATAATTATAAAGAAAACACAAAATTGAAAGAAAAGACATTAAAACACTGAGGTATCATTTTGGCTATCAAGTCACCAGCAACAAGTAGGGTTTTGCAGAAATAGGCCAATGGAGTACAAATTATCAGGTGTGTGTTTTTGGGGAGGGGGAGACAAAATATGGGGAAGACGGTAGGGAGCAAATAAGCAGCAATGTATAGTAAATTTTTCATGGTGTACAGATTTTGAGCTAACAGGTTTCCCTCTCCACATTTATCCTAACGAAATAACAAGCAACTATGCCATCAACTATGCATATGGATATTCTTGGCACTGGTGCACATAATAGCAGAACATTTTTTTAAAAAATCTATATACCTATTAAAAGGAAACTGGGCTAATTATATAACCATGCAACATAATACTATGTAGTCATTAAAAATGATGCAATAATGTGCTATGGTGAGTGCTGTGAAGTGTGTAAGTCTGATTATTCACAGACCTGTACCCCTGAAGCTAATAATACATGTTAATTTTTTAAAAATGACGCAACACACACCTCACAGATTACTTACTAACAGAAAAGGAACCTTTACAATGGAGAGATCTAGCAGACCCACCTTGACCAAGTGATTACATTTAGCATCTCCAAATATGATATAAACCAACATTATGTGCCAAGACACAGTGAAAAGTATAAAATATCCTCTATATAGAGTTTTATCAAAGATATTTAACCTAAGTCCGTGATACCCACTTTGCTGTACTTTGAATCACCTGTTTGTGTAGATGAATTATCCATGCTTCATCCCCACCTCCAGACACAGGGATTTAATTGGCACTGGGATATGACCTGGGTATCTGAATCTTTAAAAGCTCCCCAAGGGGATTCTAATGTATAGCAAAGTTTGGGAACCACTGATCTAAACAGTAATAAAAAAAAAAAAAACAATTAGACAATCCAGATTCTGGGATATTCTAGAGGAAACTGGACTGAACTCTTAAAGGTCAAAGAAAGAAAAAGGCAAGAGAATTATTGTAGGTCAAGGTTTCTTAACCTTGGCACTACTGTCATATTGAGCCAGGTATTTCTCTGTTGCGGGGCTATCCTGTGCACTCCAGGATGCCTAGAAGCATCCTTGCCTCAACCCACTAGAACCACTAGACCACTATAATAACCCTCCAGTCTTGACAACCAAAAATGTCTCCAGAAAAACTGCCCCCAGCTGAGAACTACTAAAATAGACTAAAGAAACAAATGTAATGTATGATCCTTAACTGAATCCTGGATTAGGGGATGAAACTGCTGTAATGGTCAATGCAGAGACAACCAGGAAAATGTAAACACGACTATACATATCAGATATTACTACAGTGATAACAGGTGGTCTGATATTGGTATTGCAGTTAGATAAAAGTTAGGAACTATACACTGAAAGATTTAGGGGTTCAGTGTCACGAAGCCTCCTGCAGTTTACTTACAAATGGTTCACAGGAAGGAAAAATAAGATGTGAATGGACAGAGAGAAGGAAAGAAAGATAGAACAGGGGTACGTGCAAATGTGGCAAACTGCTAGCAGCTGGTGAAGTCCAAGTGAAAGGAGTTATAGATGTTCACTATTAGTCTTACAATTTCCTTTGAAATGAAAGCTTTCCAAATAAAAAGCTAGGGAAAGGGAGGATGTGACATGGCTATATATATCAACTTAGAAGTGGACCAATGATAGACACATACATATGCCAAAGTGTTAACATATTAAAACTGTTTTCAATAAGCACTTAAAACATATAAAAGAAAAAAATCCCAGTAAGTACAGTGTGATCTCAATTTAGTATCTTTAAAAGAAAGCCTGTGTGTCTGTGTGCATATGTACATGTGCCTACTTTTTGCATAAAAAAGGAAATACACTAAAATGGGTATTAATATCAGAGCAGTGAGATTCCATTTTCTTTTTTTTAACCTAGATTTTCCAAGTTCTCTAAAATAATTGTATAATACTCTTAGAATCAGAGTACTTACAAAACAACAAAACCAATTCTGGTAAGTGTTATAATTAAAAACCAAGAAAATCTCTCTGTCTTAATGCTCCCACAGCAGAGACTAGGTATCTCCTGCTAATAGTGAACGTGATGAAGACTTCTTCAGAGGGTCAGTTAGTGTTGATTCTCCAGTCTTCAGCACCTTTTCCCCTACCTTCCTCCTCCCTTGGTTTAAGCTTTGGGTCTTCAGTGACCCCTACAAATATGACTGAGGGACGCCTGGGTGCTCAGTGGGTTGAGTGTCCAACTCTAGCTTTCAGCTCAGGTCATGATCTCCAGGGTCTTGGAATTGAGCATCCCCCATAGGGCTACATGCTCAGCAGAGTCTGCCTGTCCCTCTCTCCCTTTCCCTCTGCTCCTCCCCTCGCTTGTGCTCTCTCAAAAAATGAATAAATAAAATCTTTAAAAACAAAACACAAATATGACCAAACAGCTGGATGTCCTCAGACTAAGGACATGGGACATGCCAGATGTCTACCTCACCTGCCAACTGTGAAAGATAAATGGGGCACCCACAACTGATTTGAAAGGCGAGCTCCTCCACCTTGTCTATAAAGATGGTCTGCTACTTTCAGAACCGGGATTCTGAAATCTGGGATTCTGAATCTGAATTCTGAATTCAGAATTTCAGATTCTGAAATTCTGGGACTACCACAAGGGCCGGGCGTACTTGGAACATGCCAGCAGCCTTTTCCAAACCCATAAATCCCACCTCCAGAGTTTCTGACTTGACCCCTGGTTGAGAATCCTCCTGCTGTGACAATCCAGGGACAATGCTCAGGGAAAGAGCTGTGAAGCATCCCAACCTCAAGCAGACCATCATGACCAAAAAGGCCTGTCCAATCTTAATTCTACTGGTATCATCCCCCAATCCCACAAAACGTGACTAATCTTCATGCTGAAAATGTTTTGCTAGCTTGCAAATCAGCAATGATATTTCTAACACTGCCTACTTCCACAGAGAATATAAATAACGAATTTCAGAGCTGGATACTGAAGCTTTACATGTACCTCTCCACAGAGGCACTGCAGATAAAAGCACCTATCAGCACCTTGGTGACCTCTCGAGCAAAAAAATCTATAGTTGGAAACTCTGAGATAATTAGCAGTCGCAGAACACAGAAGCACATTATTTCTATTCATCTTAAATACAGAATATACCAATTAACCTGGCCCAGCATAGAAAGTAGGTGGTACACGCTAAGTTTGTCTTTTAGTGATTTGGGGGCAAAAGAATTTGGTAAATTCAGTGATGTAAGACAGGGGACTGTCCTGCCTACTTGAGACATCATGCCCTCTCCTTGAAAAGCTGCTCTTTGAGAGCAGTCTTCATCCCAGCCTAACTCATACTTGCTATAAACAATCACACTGGGAAGTTTTCCAATCCATCCACTTCACTTAAAAGGCTTGCTTTCATGTATCAAGCTGACAGAAAACGAAGGGCTCTTAAAACCCGCTGAGTGCAAACTCCCCCCAAATATCACTTTCCAACATGAATGAAAACAACAACTTATTGGAACAAAGCAAATAATGATGCCAACAAGCAGGCATTCATTAACACTCTTTGGCCAAGCAGCCCTGTGTAGATGGCCAACAGTGGAGCCAGGAAACATAAGTGCAGCCATTTCTCATCTCTCCACTCTCGGATCACCCAGTCAGCAGAACAGCCAAGGAGGTCATGTCATGTCAGCCTCCTCTGCTGTGGCAGGCTGTTGCATTCCTCCCTCCCCATCTTGGTAACAAGAGCATGTCTTGGGAGCACATCCTAACATCAACATTAACTAAAAGGCAAAGCAGTGCCAACATGCATCATCGAATATCCTCCAAAGCGTGAAAGATTTCTGGCTTTGGTGTTTGGGGTTCTCTGGAAAAAATGTGCCGCTCAGTAGTATATATGACTGAGAGTTAATAAAGGCAAAACATCAATTCACTGAACATTACTGCACATCAGGAAGGAAAAGATACTAGGATGCAACTTCCATCTCTCTACAGGCTAAGGGTTTAAAAAGGGCTTTTTCATTTGGCAGCAGAGACACACTTGGCAAAACAGTAAAATACCTGACTTCTGGGGGCACAAGTGGCTGCAAATAGTAACAGAAGGCTCTAATTACCAACGCTCTAAGTAGAATTTGTTTCTTAAAAGCAAATCTAATTTGTTTTGTCAAAATCACATAATGGGGGAGCTAAGCAAATACTGAAATCATTAAATATTCAACTCTAAGCCACTCACCTTTTGCCTCCCCCAAACAAGGGGCCCCTCGGTCCTGGTCTCCTTGTAAGGAAGGGTGTGTGCACCTCCTCAAGACACACTGTAACTCTCTGAACACAGACCGTGTGCTCAGCCTCCAAGTCCACAGACCACACGGCCCTGATACTGTGTCTGCGCTTCCACGACAGTTCCCTCTCCTTCCTAGACTCACTTCAGTTGTGCCTACCTTGAAGTGTTCAACTCAGTAATGTCTTTCTTGAGGTGTACAACCACAACTACATGAAGTATCCCAAGTGTGGACACACTCCAGACCTACACACAGATTACACTATAGTCACTCATTTGTCCCTACCTTTTCCAACAATACCCATTTTGGGAAGAGCTCAACCAACCAAGTAGAGTCTATCCAGTTCCAAAACCCTCTGGCTTCTCCAAAGAAAGTAGAGTGAAAGAGGACCTTACGGCACCGCCAAGCCTGCCATGTACTCAGAAGCAGGCCATGATTTGCACGGTTCTCCCCTCCTGAGAGGATGCTCCAAACCCAGCACTGCTTTACCTTTTGTAGAAATGGAAGCGCTCTGTGAGGAGCAAGAACTGCTTCTCTCCTTGAAGGAAGAAGTGTCTGGCCCTGGAGATACCAGACTTCTGGGTGTACTCGCAGATGTGGGTGAAATTCAGTTCCTCCCTCTTGAAGTAATTCCGGAGCCGCACAAAGTCAAAGTAGGAGGGGACACAGATGAGTGTGTGAGACATTACGGCATCACGATACTGAGGCAAAATCTTGTTCACAAAAAAGTTAAACCTGATTTGGAAAAGCAAAGGGCAAAGTCAATGATTTGGAGATTAGCCCACAATGTCACCACTAACTAGGTTACCCTGGGCAAGTCACAATCTCCTTCTACCTTCCCCAAAGAGGCCAATCTGACGTCATCACAAAGAGATTATAAGGATAAAAAAATAAGTGCTAACTCAATTCACGGTTAATAAATAGATGTCAGTGTATCCCAGAGAATTATTCTAGAAATAGATAAGCACACTACTCATTCATTCATCCATCCATCCCATGGTCAATCAATCACAAATAATTACTGAACACCTCCCACACACAAAGCATCTTTCTCCTACCATGGGTCTCCCAATGAAACACAATGAAGAGACAGGAAAAATACAGAGATTATTAGAAATACCAGAACCTTGGTATTTGTGGGAGGCAAAAGGTGAAGAGTTTAGAGTTGAATATTTAAAGGTTTCAGTATTTGCTTCTGGGCATTAGTTCTTTTTTTTGGGGGGGGGGGGGGCATTAGTTCTTGCCCTGAACTCTGAAGGCCTTATAATTAAGTTGTTGTCATGGAACATGTAGCAGCATTAAACAGTGTAATGTAATTAAGAAATGCCATGATCTTGTGGGAAGAACCCCTGATTTACAGTACTAATGCTGCCACTAACTAGCTAGGAGAACTAGGACCTCTCCAGGCTTCGGTTTCCTCCTTTATCAATATGACTGGGTTCAATGATCTCATATCATTTGGTAAACGGTAGTCAGTAAAGTCACCATGGAATCCAATTCTAAATTCAAATGCCGCAGCTAAATCCCTCTCTGTGACCCCCAGGTGTCTAATGGGACTAGGCAGGGATAGGTACCTGGCATCAATCACTGAAGCTAGGTTTTCAGCTTCCAACCTCTGGAAGACATGTGGAAGCTGCACCAGGACATGGCTGATGGAGCCTGTCATTGGGACATTCCTTACAGCCACCTGCCAGGAGTCAATGAGAGCGTTAGAAAGTGAGCCATCCACCGCTTATGCCTCATGACCCCAAAAGTACACAATGCTTCATGAAGACCCAAAGAAACGAGGAGAAAACCCACCTGGCCTTGAAGATTGACACAGTACTTGTTGAACACGGAGTTGACCTGGGCATCCTGCAGGGCCCCAAAAAGCAGTGTCTGGCGATAGTACTTAGACCAATTATTGAGGCTCCACATCCTCACTCGAGAGAAGTCCACCCCATGTGAATCCAAGGGCAGTAAGTTCATGTGGTTCATCAAATGCTTTGAGTAGAAATAATACTACCATTCATTTTTACTGAGGATGTACCTGTTGGGCACACTAAGCATTTTACAAGTCTGTCATCCTACTAACCCCATGGAGTATGTACAGCCAAATTCCAAATTACACCAGAAAAATCAAGGCTCAGATGGGTGTGATATGCCCGCTTAGGTGAACACCCCCGGACAGGAAGGTAACCTAAAACTGGCTACCTCTAGACCTTTCAAAAACAATCGAAATGGTACCTACAGGAATATTTCTTTGAAAGAACTTCTGAAATGCCATCCCAGTCACTCTACGGGTTCCTCAGTCCCAGACTTGGACAAGAAAGGAAAAGACATGGAAAACAGAGCTGGTGTTCTTCACTGACCTGGTTCTCAAAACATTAGGATATCCCCAGAGCCAGTACATGTTCCTTTCCCTCAAATTACAGAATATGACTCAACCATCAACATGCTTTTTTTCTTTTTTTTTTTTTAAACATTTTTTTTTTTAAAGATTTTTTATTTATTTATTTGAGAGAGAGGCAGTGAGAGAGAGCATGAGCAAGGAGCAAGGAGAAGGTCAGAGAGAGAAGCAGACTCCCCGTGGAGCTGGGAGCCCGATGCGGGACTCGATCCCGGAACTCCAGGATCATGACCTGAACCGAAGGCAGTCGTCCAACCAACTGAGCCACCCAGGCGTCCCAACATGCTTTTTCTATCTTAATTATATTATATATATTATATACATATAAAATATATATTAAAGAATAGCAAGTACTAAAGGATCCTCTTTATTTGCCCCAACCTTCCTGGGTCCCTACAAGCTCTGGGACTGTAGAAGTAAGTTCTCAAATGCTTTAAAAAACCAAACCTATGGTTCTATAACAAGGATTGTTCCAACGCACAGCTGTTCAACCCTAAAATGGACAACACTGCAGAGTATGTGGGGAAGGGGGAAAAAAATTACAGCCACAAGCTACACTAAGAGAATAAGGACATACTACATTTCTCTGTAAGATAAGATCACACATTCATTAAGAAATCCTGAGCAATGTTTTCCCATTTCCACTGAAGGCCAAAGAGAAGAAAATGAACATAAACTGTAGGAGGAATTATACTGGTTCCTCCTGGTCAGGAGGAACCAATCTGCCAACCAGCCACACTGAAGTGGTCTATTAGCAGAGACGACCTTAAAGGGGAAGAAACCTTTTCTGGAGATCTGAAATATTGGTAAAAATTTTTGCTTCTCTGCATAATTATTGTCAACCTGTGGGTAGAAGAGGGGATAAGGACGTTTTCAAATTGGAAAATGTAAAATATTCCCATTTCCAAACTGAGTATTCATTTGGCATTAAATAACCCTTTAAGACTTAAATTACTGAGCTGCTTCTCTCTCTAAATGTGAATGACCATCATTACCAGGACATGCTCCCAGTTCTGCATCAGGTAAATGTCAGCTTGATCAATGATGAGCAGCTCAATAGAAGACAGAAAGTCAAAATCTCTCTTCTTCTCTCCTTCTGCACCAATGATGGTCCTCAAGCCCAGCGGGGAGGCAATGAGGATGTCAGAGGAATAAAAGGGGGCATAGAGTCGGATGCTTCTCTGAAGTATTGCCACTCCTACAGGAAACAGCCAAGTACACACCCGTTGATTAGTTCCTGCTGAGCCATTAGCTTCCACTCACTCACGGAGCATGTTGTACCTTCACATCTTTCCCCTTAGTACATGACCATGCTCCAGTTGTTTTCCTTCCTAAAATAATCATCCCCCTTTGCCTCTGTTGTCCCCCTGTTTCTGTTGTCCATTCTCTTCCTTTTGGCTCAAACTTTTCCAGAGAACAGTCACCCACCATTTAGAAATTTCCCACTCATTCCTCAGTGCATCACAATCTGGCTTGATTCTCAGGACTCCACTGAAAGGACTCCTGCCAAGGTCATCAATTCAAGGATACTCACAAATGCATAAAGAAATATATTGAGCACATCCTCCTTGAAATATTCTTTTCCTCACTGGTGGTTTCCATTTCTTTAACACTCACTTCTGTTTCTTTTTTTTTTTAAAGGACTCTTTTTTTTTTTTTTTTAAGATTTTATTTATTTACTTGACAGACAGAGATCACAAGTAGGCAGAGAGGCAGGCAGAGAGAGAGGAATGGAAGGAGGCTGGGCAGAGAGCCCGATGTGGGGCTCGATCCCAGGACCCTGGGACCATGACCTGAGCCGAAGGCAGAGGCTTTAACCCACTGAGCCACCCAGGTGCCCCTCACTTCTGTTTCTAACCCTGACCCAGACTATAGCTATCTTTCAGGATCTAAACAGCTCTTCCACAAGTCCCTGATTCAGCTAAGCTCTAAGTTCTACTCACATCCTATGTAAGTTTATGGTAATAAATGGATAAATTTATTCACTAACCACGGCTGTAACACCACCTCCACAAAGATCTGTATTTCCAGCCCACATCTGTTTCCTAAGCCCAAAATTGACCTATCAGCACTTGCAGGACACCTGCATGTTTAAAACTAAACATCTACTCTCGTCCCTTTGCACCTGACACTCCAGCCATGCTGAAGCCTACGTAGATCTTATGCTCATGCCCAGCTTATTCAACCTGATGCCTCTGCGTGTGCAGTTTCCTGTCTGAGCCCTTTTCCTCCATTCTGACCACCCCTCTTTGTAACAGACTAAACCCTAATCAGGTCTCAACTTTCCATAAATGGCACTGCCACCAGGACTCCTTCCCTAACTATCCTGTCCCTGTTTTGAGTACAGAAATTGATTTAAACACTCCCAGAACATCATTGCATCCTCTAATCAGCACTTATCATTTTGTACTGTTTTCCCATTAGCCTGGATTTCCTTAACAGCAGGAAGCATAACTTTTAATTCTGTATCCTCAGCTTCTTAGCAGTACCCGGCACACTTTAGAAGCTTAATAAATGTTTTTCAAATGAGCCTGTGACTAAAAGAAATTTCCCCAAAACTTTACCAATATACAACCAACCAAGCATACAGGAGTTGAATAAGAGACAAGCAAAGATGTGACAAGTTGGGTGGCACTTGTGAGTGGAGACAACTCAGTGGCAGGCATTCTATATGGCCGGTAGAAGGGAGGTCCACCATTATGCATAGATACTGTCTACTCAACCTCCCCAGAGTGACCCACTCAGCCCCTGTCACTTCCAACTCCCCCTGTAGCAGCAGCTACTAGCTACGGGTGTGCAAGGACACTTCTGCCGTCAATGCGTATGTGTCTTTACATACAGCTTCAGAGGTGATCCACCCTGAGCCAAGTGTCCACCCCATCAGCCAGTAAAGACTCTCTCCCCTGGCAGACACCATGTCCCAAATACACCCCGGTCCTGTTAGGAGGATATCTCACCCCACTGAGAGAATACCTAATTCCAGGCTTCTAGCCTCCGGCCATGTGAACCTCACACTATAGATCCCTCAGAGTTTGAGTTCTGACGGAAGGAATTACCAATCCGAAAGTGATCATCGATGTTGCCGACAAACACAGCTTCGTAATCCTCAGGCCTCTTGAGGTTGGGTGGTCTCTCCTCGGGATCTGAGCCATACTCTCCCTTAAACCTCTTTTTGTTGCTCACAATTATTTTCTTCTTGCTGTCACCCTCAAGGAGGCTGATGAAGAGCTGTACCACTCGCAAAGCAGCTTCCCGGAAGGGCACCACTATCAGCACCTGGGGAAGAAGCCACGGCAGCCTCAATGAGCCCAGGGGAAGGAATGACAGCTGCAGGTCAGCTTGCTGAGGACATGGAGCTAAATAACCCTCCACAGAGCGGCAGGCCCCAAAAGGGCTCATATCTCGGTCACCCCCTTTGCACAGGACCTGGCTCAGTACTAGAAGTTCAGCACCTCTCATACCCAGCACCATGTCCTACGGACTTTAATCTCATGACCCCACAGGAGGCAACTCTCAACCAGAATGTGGAAATATCTTTCAGGATTAGGTCAATGCCTTTGGCAGGTGTCCACTATCAAAAATCCAATATAAACATACAAGTGGCATGAAATGTTACTCATTTCTGTCTCCCACAGAATTGAGTACAGTATTTTTATGCATTAAGCCCCAAGGGATAAATATATGCTGAATAAATAAATGAATTAGGAAAAAAAATTGAAAATAATAAGTAAATGAATTAGCTATAGTAAGTAGAGAACAAATAAAGCTGGTAAGAAAAAGACAGGATTAAGCTGGTAAGGAAAAGAAAGGATTAATGCATCACTACTTTTCTAGTATGTTCCCTAGCACACTTTTCAGAAATGATGAGAAAGCATTTCTGAAATAAGATCATATCTCAATGGGAAAAGTAGGACTCAGTTTTCCAAAGATTTCCAAAAATGCTTGAAGTTACAACTGGTGAAGATGAAAACAGAATATGCTTAACAATGATAAATTTCTAACTACCCTTCTATAAATATCAACAATGCAAAAAACCTGTCAGATTCCACAATTCATCAAATTCTAAATGCGCTTCAAGGATAATCTGACTTATTCTTATCTACAACTCTAAATGGAAACAGATAACTTACAATCCTTATGTTCAAGACTCTGAGATAGTTTCCCAGAAAGCGAACCAGCACAGCTGGAGGCATGCAGTGAGTCAGCCTGGTATAGTGCAGCACTGAGAGCCCAAGACTGAAGAGGACCAAGTTACTGTCCCAGCTCTAACACGAAGTGTCTAGGCTTCGGGTTCCCCAGCTATCACATAGGGAGCTGGGCCAAGAAATGTCTAAGAGCCACAACAGTACTAAACCCTAAATCCTATGAGACTTCTTCAATACGGAGGGATACAGGCTAAAGGGGAATGGGGAAAGGACGACACAAAATGCAGCCACATTAACATGAATAATGCGGGCACAATTAAAAGACATTTTCTACCAAAGCTCCAAACCCATTGGAATTTAAGCTTATGAGCCCAAATAAATGTAATCATCGCTTTAATCAATAGTAACTGTACAATGGAAAAATGGAAATTTTTGTTTTCCAGGGTTTACTTATGTGTGTGGCTCAGTAAAGAGAACCCTTGGCTCTATTCCCACCTCTGCTATTCCTTCCCTGGCGCTCTTTAGCAAGGTCCTCTACGAATCTGGGTTTCTGTCCATACCTATAATATTTAGGGATTGGATAAAAGGCTTGCTAAGGTTCCATCCATTTCTGACAACCAAAAAGAAGAGATTTACAACGGAGTTGTCATTTATGTATGTTCAGGGTTATCTTTAAACAGCGTTATCACAGAGCTACCTCTGATTCACAAGCTTCCAATTAAATCTACGGTTAGAAACAGTCCACTGAGCTATCTGCTGCACTGCTCTGGCACTACCTGGCCCATCTAACCTGCTCACTCTTAGACTCATTCATTATTCCAGTATTCATATCATTAAAATACCTGAGTACCTGCCAAGTGCCAGGCACCTATAGGGCAGTGACTTGCAGCTTCCTTCTGGAGGACAAAGCTCTCCTGCTGCCACTCACCTTGGGTCTTGTTAGCCCTTGGTCTCTGAAGTCATCATCGTCACCCACTCCAAGTTTCTGGCTGCGGCGTCTGCTATTGTTACCAAGCACCTGGGCATTGGCTTTGAGGACATGATTTATTACATGTAGGCAGTACACGTGGCGGATCTCCTCCCCATTCTTCAGGGCGGTCCTTTCTGGGTAGAACAGGTCCCGGTAAGAATTCATAATTAAGAAGAGCTCTTTCTGGAGAGGTGTGAAGGGGCCACTTGATTTGGGGGGACCAGAGAGGAACTGGCTATTGGTCTTGTTCCAGGTGGATTCCAGAGGCTTCTGGAGATGAAGTGACTTTAAATCAATGTCCTTTGAAGGTTTAAATGTTTCCAACTTCTGAAACTTGGATGAAAAGACAAGCTGGCCCAATATGGGCCACTAGGAAAGAGACAGATCAAGACCTAAGTTAGAAATGCATTATAATACATTGCATTCACACAGTAATTTCTAATTTACCAAGCTGTCTGTGATTTACCAGATCACCTAATTTAATCCTCACCAACAACCCTGCAAGGTAGACACTATAATGCTCTCATCTTATAGTTTAGGAAAGCAGAGGTTCAGAGAGATTATAGGATTCAGACAATCTTGATGACCCAGGAGAGAAGAGAGCTGAGAGCTAGGGCCCAAGGTTTGACTTCCAACCTGAGCTCTTCACTATGTCAGTGTGTCCCAAACTATTTTGTGGATTGTGTTCTAGGATATCAAAATTCATTCTAGGAAAAAAAAGGGCTCCACAGTCAATAACTTTAGTAGACATCACAAAAGCTAATCCCCCTCAGGGAGAATCACAATGTATATTAGATACAAAAGGTTCTGATGAGTCCCATGATAAGAGCTCTATTTAACTGCATTTCTCAAGTTTTCCAAATTTACTTGGGCATGGAACACATTTTTTTGAGATACAGCTATTAAAATCATAGAGTATGTTTTTGTGAAATACCAGTTTGGGAATTTTTGTGTTCTAACAAAATTGCTTATCTCAGGAGGGAAAAAAAGGATGATCTCAGCAATAAAAAGAAATGAATTATTGATATGCCCCCAAGCACTGGGGTGGATCTCCAGGGAATTATGACTTTGATGGTGGATAAGGTGTTTTATCCACCTGATAAAACAGTTATAGAACTAAACACACACACACAAGAGGAGGGGCAAAACTGAGGAAAGCTGAATAAGACAGAAGGGTGTGTCAATGTCAATTTCCTGGCCCTGATACTGCAGCATAGTTTCAAGATGCTACCATTGGGGGAAACTAGACAAAGGGCATAAGGGATGTCTTTGTGTTATTACTTAAAAATTCAGCTATAATTTTTATTTTAATAAAATTTTCAATTAAAAAAGATGACCAACTCTTAAAAACAGGACCTGCTGGTAAAAAACAAAAAAAACCACAAAGAAGCAAAAACTGTACCACATCTGAGTAACTTAGTTGTGAACCTATCTCAGATATTTCAGACAAACCAAAGCAGCAATAGCTACTGTTCTGCTCAATACTTTCTATGTATCAGTCAGTAAACTAAATCACCTCATTTTGAGGTAGGCATTACTGCTCCCTTCGAACAAATGAGAACAAGATTAAAAAAGGCAGATTAACTTGCCTTGGGTCATGTAAAGAGCACCTCTCAGATGCTGGTCTAAACCCTGGTGTACCTGTCTCCAAGCCATTCTTCCCTGGCTCCCACACTCCAGCTTCCCATGGCCTTTCCTGGCTACACCAGTGCCCCTCTAGGCTCTTCTGGCCTTCCTATGCTATGCTCCCCTATCAACTCACCTACCACTGGTGGCTATCATACATTCAAGGAGACTGCTGAAACCCAACGCCATTGCTTTATGTGGAGCTTCACTTTGTTTGTGATGGGGATGACCAAGCAATACTTACTTTCAGCTGGTGAGTAGTTTTGGGATTTGTGGCAACAGCTTGAATTTCTTCTTCCTTCAGTTCTTTGTTCACATGTTGTAGAAATGGATCTAACTCAGAAATCAAGAATGTCAGAACACTTTTGGTCTTCCCTCTAAATGAAACACTCTTTTTCACAATGTTAACTCATCCTTCCTCCCATCTATTTTCCCCATCTTCTCTCTGAGCTCAAAGGTTTCTAACAGGTCCTTTTTCCTAAAGCATTTCTCTAATCACATTACTTCTCAGCTCAAAACCCTTGAAGAAGCTTCTCTGTTTGAAATTTGGGGCACTCTAGGATGTATACTTCCAATCAACCTCTCAAATGTAATTTTTCAATTATATGGTCCTCAAATTCTTCTGCCTCTGTGGATTTCCTTCCTTCAATTAAAAATTCTATCCTTCCCTTCACCTCATTTTTGTATGTCCAAATACTATCAGTTTAATGTTATCTCCTGACCTATAATAAATATTTCCTTGGAGCCCACTCTGCCAGGCACAGTGCTGATTCCACTAAGAGGCTATCCCCGGATCCCTCCAGATAGTTCTCCACCCTGCCCCCACCCACCCACTGCAACACTATAAGATCCCTGACAGCAGGTTCCATGCCTGAATGCACTGCAGGACACACAGAAATGCTCAATACTCAACTAGGGTGAACAATGATCCAAATGGTACTACACTCAGGGTTATCTTCAATCCTTTGAGCTGGCCACCCAATCCTCCTTCCAGTCCCATCATTAAGGAGAGAAAAGTTAAATGGCCTACACAAGGATCCGAATGGTAAAACTTCAAATGCAGTGCACTTTGTACTAAACACCTAAGAGTGGACAACAGGATATAAGAATTCTAGGTGCTGATATATCTATACAGGCAAAACCACCAGAAGAATTTTAGGATAATCAAATAATGTTTCCTCCACGGTTCTGATTTTTTAATTTCTTTTTTTTTAGAGAGGGAGGGAGGGAGAGAGAGAGTATGAGGGGTGGGGAAGGGCGGAGGAAGAGGGAGAGAATCTGAAGCAGGTTCCATGCTCAGCAGCAGAGCCCGACATAGGCTCACACAATCTGAGATCATGACCTGAGCAGAAATCAACAATCAGACGCTTAACCAACTGAGCCACCCAGCCACCCTTCCTGTAAGGTTATTTAAGTTTTAATGGTTTGGAATGGCATTGGTGCTCAAATTCTACCTGCTACTTCTCCTTCTCCAGCACAACAGCCAACAGAACCAAACAAATCAAATAAGGATTAAAATTTCAGCTTCATTAACAGTACAGCTAGGGTGAAGATGGGCAATGGGGTCAAAAGTAGTAGTAAGAACACAGAATGAGACTAACCTGACTTAGCCTCCAGGCACAGGCTGAGAAAGCTGACCTAAGAGAGCAGAGACCTGCCTACACCTACCATACAGAGGCAGGCCTTGTACAAGTCACTGCAAATGGAAGAGAGGCATGACCAAGAGGCTGAGAGAGACTGGAGAGACAGAATGGAGCTTTCAGGCTTCAAAGATGCTCCCTGGTAATGAGGACCAATGAAATTAGCCAGTCCTGAGGCGCCTGGGTGGCTCAGTGGGTTAAGCCACTGCCTTCGATTCAGATCATGATCTCAGGGTCCTGGGATCGAGCCCCGAATCAGGCTCTCTCCTCAGCAGGAAGCCTGCTTCCCCCCCTCTCTCTGCCTGCCTCTCTGCCTACTTGTGATTTCTCTCTGTCAAATAAATTAAAAAATCTTAAAAAAAAAAAAAAAAAAAAAAAAAAAAAAAAAAAAAAAAAGAAAAGAAAAGAAATTAGCCAGTCCTGAATCTTACAAATCTGGAAAAATTCCTACTCTAATAATAAAGAGCAAATGAAGGGTAGAAAGAAAAATATAAAATATTTTTCTCCTATCTCTTCCTTCCCTGCTTGGGGAGAAAATCAGAAGTCTTCTCCTGACCCCAAATGTGGAAATATGAAGTGTGGAGAAATGGCCTTCCCTACTATCACTCTTTGGTTATTTGTCCTAATAAATAGCCTCCTGACTCCAGCACAGCCTAACCACTGAAAACCACAAAACAGCTCTGAGAATTATTTCTTTCCAGCTCTAGATATAGCTTCTAAACAGTTTCTATTGTTGCTCATTCCAGTAATAGGAGATTTAATGCATATTAGCACACAAGCCCCCATACTAAGCACCTGGTAAATGCAAACACACACTGATCTGACCTTGTGACACTTTCAGAGAGCATGTGCCTCCACTTTCCTCTTCAAGAAAATTGGTTTCCAGGCTGAAAAGTGACTCGTGTTTTGCATCTGTAAACTCCTCAAGGGATTCTTGTGATGTGCCAAGTGGCCCATCCCCACCTTTTCCTTCAGGGTCACCAGGTAAAACCGTACCTGTGATTTTGAGAAACATTAGTAAAATTACTTATGCACAAATATCATTATGTTTCTGTGGACAAGTAAAATTTAGTTCCTTAGCCTAAATCAACATTGATGTTCACTGCTATTAATTACTTTTAAGCAAATTCAGGTGGAAGACTTAAGTTTCAAAATTAAGCCTGATGGTTGACCCAGGCTTAACTTTCTAGAACCTTATTTTACGATGATAACTAGACAAAGTACACTAAGAGGTACATGTAAGGATGTTCAAAGCACCAATGATTATAAGAAATAAGCGGAAAAATTGATTTCATTCTTTTCTATCAATGGAGTACTAAATTACCAAATGTCATTTACAATGAAACTCCACATAATTAGGAAGCTAATATGAATCCATGATTATTAACATGGAAAACATCTACTAATAAAGAAAAAGTAAGCTACAGAAGTGTATGAGCTCATTATGCACACACACACACATCCATATATGTGTGTATATATATATATGTATATTTATATGTAACATACTTGCACTCACACGTGTATCCATAAAAAGTAAGTAATGGAAGGTTCAAGGTGTTCATCCCAAGGTGGTAGAGATATAGGTTAACTACACTACCCTCTTAAATTTTTATAGTAAGTATATATTTTATCATTTTATAATTAAGAAAAAAACTTCTCACATCTAAAAATCTAAAATAGGAAACAGAAAACAAAACAAAAAAACCTTAAGTCTGAGACAATGAACTTTTATCCCAGTGAAAATGATGAATTAAAATACTAAGAATGATGTATGACACCTTAAAGTATAGAGAAAAAATACAGCTGCAAGGAAAACTGGCATCAAAATAGTAAGATATAATTACTCAGGCACATTGACAATGAGATATGACTCCAGCAATATAAAGTCATGAATTACTAATATATGAACATGAATCAGTCACAAAAAACATGAGGAGCCAAAGAAGCCAGACACAAAAGGTACATATTTTATGCTTCCATTTGTATGAATTTCTAGAGCAGGCAAAATTAATCTTTAGTGAAAGGAAGCAGGTCAGTGGTTGCCTCATGCCAGAGGGGGGGAAACTGACTATAAAAGGACAAGAAGACACCTTCTGGCAGTACTGGAAGTGTTCTGAATCTTGATTTCGGTAATAACAACACAGATGTATGTGTCAAACTCATTGAATTGGAAACTTAAAACAGGTACATTTCATTGCATGTAAATCATACCTCTATAAAGTTAGTTCTAAAGTTAAAAGAAAAAAGTCCCCTAGAAGTCCGAGTGAGATACAGTTCCTTTAAGCGTTCAATCTCAGCTGTTCTCTGAAGCTCCTCTCTCTTCTCCCATTTACTCTGGCAACCAGGTGGAATCTATTCAACGCCTTACAACTAGCTATTCCATACAAATCTCCTGTTAAAATTTTTGTATTTTGTCTGTCTTCCATTAAACTTGTTTTCTCTAAGGAAAGGACAGTGATCTCTTTAGTTGAGACTGTCATGAAAACAGCTTATTATGTTCCCTTTCCTCTGAATCAATTACCTACGATTGATGAAGTCCTGGAAATCATAAGCAAAAATATTACTTCTGTATTTGTCTGGCCATAGGGTCCGGTTTCATCAGATTCTCAAAGATATCACTGAACCAACAAGGTTAAGAGTCTCTGCTTTGGATCCATGTGCTTTCCTCCAACTCACACAGTATAGGGCACTGTGCTCACAGGGAAATCTGTCCTGACAAAGATGATGAGCCCACACCAAAGACACTTACTCTCCTGCACTTTGGTAGACTCTCCTGTTGTCTCTTTCTCCACATTGACATCACTATCACCATCTTCACTGTTCATTTCCGCCTCATCTACAGCACTGTCGTCTTCTTCGTCTTCCTCTTCTTCTTCATTCTCCTCCTCCTCATCTTCTTCTAAAGCATTCTTTAATGTGGCAAGGAGTTTGTGGTACCCAGAAACTTGTTCTGGTTCACTCTCTGCTTCACTTTCAGAACCTGAAGTATCTGAACTCTCTGACTAAAAGGAAAATGGGAAATTTGATTTCTTTTTAAAGATTTTACTTATTTATTTGAGAGAGAAAGAGAGAGCATGAGTGGGAGGAGGGGCAGAGAGAGAGAAGCAGACTCTCCACTGAGCAGGGAACTCTACATGGGGCTTCATTCCACAACCCTGGGATCCTGACCTGAGCCGAAGACAGATGCTTAACCAACTGAGCCACCCAAGCGCCTTGGGAAATGGGAAATTTTAAAACAGAAATGTATTATTCTTGTTTCTACCCTATGATTATCATGAGGCCAAAAATATAACTGGTTCAGACTTTCATAAATAAAAATTAGCTTTTCTGGAAATATACAACCTTATCTATTCAATGATGACCAGCAACAAAGTTATTTTAAAAAGCTAGTCTAGTGAGATGCTTGAGTGGCTCAGTCAGTTAAGTGTCTGCTCTTGATTTTGGCTCAGGTCATGATCTCAGGGTCGTGGGATCCAGCCCCAGGTTGGGCTCTGTGCTCGGAGTGGAGCCTGCTTAAAATCTCTCTCCCCCTCCCGACCCTGTGCATACATGTGTCTTTCTCTCTCAAAAAAACAAAAAACAACCCCCCCAAAACAAAAAAAGCTAGTCTAGCTATGATTCTAGAATATTTTCGTCTTCTGCTAATGTTCTATATGGGAAGAAAGTGGACTAAAAACAGGGCTTTTGGTTATAAGGAGATCTAATTTGTGTGTCAGATACTTTGCATGCTGAAAGAAGCAATAGG
>PISX010013322.1:0-57138 GCA_004024625.1 Mellivora capensis | reverse complement strand
AGAAGTAGGAGGAGGAGAAGGGGAGGAGATAGAGAAGAGGAAGAGGGGGAGGGGAGGAGGAGGAGATAAGTGGAAGAAGAAGGAGAAGGGGAAGAAGAGGAAGGGGAAGGGAAAAGAGAAGGGGAAGGGATAGGGATAGGAGAAGAAGAGGCAGAGGAAGAAGAGGAAGGAGGAGGAGAAGGAGGAGAAGGACAAGAGGGGAGAGGGAAGAGGGGCAGAAGGGAAAAAGGAAATGAAGAAAGGCAGATAGACAGACAGATAATTCCTATATTTAGGGCCCTCTTCAGAGCAAGAGAAATCTGAGAAGGTCCTGACTTATCCCACAGAGATGAAATGCATTAGTAGGGAGTTCTGGCTCTGGAAAGCCCCAAGGAATTGTCTGAGAAGTGCTCACAAAGAAGTCCTTCTGGATTCATAGGCAATGCTGGGTTTTTCCGCTGTCATCCTGAGACCGCCCTAAGGGGCAGATTCTGTTTCTTCGCAGCCCCGTACTGAGACCAGAAGGTTCAGTTAAAGAGGTGAGCTCCCACATCAAGGAGAATGTAAGTGGCAGGAGTTAATGTTTGTTTTCATTGGCAGGGGAAAATCCTGGCCCAGAGAAATGGAGAAGGAATAGAAGGTGTTTTATAATAAAACACAGATCTTTGAAAAAGATATCATTCTGAAGGACCCTCTAATATATATCATGGTTTGTATTTTTTATTTGTATTTTGTGTTTAAAAAATGAGATGGGGACGCCTGGTTGGCTATGTTGGTAGAGTGTGTGACTCTAGATCTCAGGGTCCTGATTCAAGCCCTACGTTGAGCACAGAACTGACTTAAAAAAGACACAAAACAATGAGATGATACACATCAAGCTCCCAACGAATAAAAGTGTTGTAATATTAGCATCAACATTGGAGAAAAGCAACTCTGCTGATTTCTTCTGCCAATGTAACCCAGATACCCACAGGAATCAAGAGGGACCATAGAGGCTAGTTTGGAATATTGAAAGGGAAAGATAGTTCTTTTCCATCGATGATGCTAATTCAGACTTTAAGTGCAGGAGGATGACCCAGTCGGGATGCCAGAGCCATCCCAGGGTCAAGTTGCTGCATGCCACAGGGGTCCTCAGCTGACTCCTGGAGGATGCTTGACCTGAAAGCCCTGAGAGCCCAGACTCCTCCACCTGCCCCTCTCAGCTCCAGCCAGCTGGGGGAATTGGGCTAAAGATCGCAGTTGCTTAGGGTGTGCAGGCTTACGGTCAGGGCCTCAGCTAAATCCTCTAGAGACGTGACCACGCTTAGGCCGCCCAGCAACCTGTGAGGCCAAAACTCTTACTATTGTCCCAATCTTACAGGAAGGGAAAGAAGCCTTCCAGGAAGTTAAAGAGCATGCCTAAGGAAGAGTCGGAAGAGTCAGTTTTCTGATTCCTAGACCTGTCCTTAACTCCTTCGGTTACCTCAGGAATCTCTGGCAGACGCTCTGTACCCAGTCCTGCAGGAAGGACCTCCTTCTCCTCCACTCATTTGCTCTGACTCGAAAACCATCCCCATCCCCTGGCCTCCCAGAACTTGAGTCAGGGTATTTTCCCTCTCCTGGGAGTCTTTGTGAAGGATGAATTCAGCTTCCTGGTTCCGCACTTGGGTTTCGGCAGCGCACAGAGAACTCATGACTCGGAGCACGGGGTCCCTAGGGACAGTTGCTTAAATACGAGACACAGCTGTGGCTCCTCTTGCACACACTGTTCTCGGAGGAGCTGAGCACACGCTCCCCTTTTGAGTACTAAATGACATCTGGGGGTCATCCTGCACGGCTCAAGATGCCTATTCATCTGCAGAAAGAAACAGGCTCCCCCCACTACTGCCGGTGTAAAGTGTCTGACGTTAGGGAGAAAGCTGACAGCAAGTAGCAGTGAAGCTGGACCGGGCTGGCTCTCCCATCCCAGATGATTCTCACCATCTCCTCTCCCTGAAATGGAGGCAGCACTCACCAAAGCCTGTACCTCCTGCCGGCAAGATGGTATAGTCTCAGCAGAACCAACACAGAGCATTTGGGGTGAAGAACGCTTAATCAATCCTCTAGGCTTGAAGCAGGAATTTTCTTCCTTGTCTCTATGTAGGCCTTTGAGAAGCATATCTGATAGAGACATACGTACTATGGGTACCCGCAGCTCCCAAAACCCCCATCAGGGGTACAAGAGGAGGTCGGCCACTTGCTTGAATCCTTATGTCCTTCTAGAAAGTATTTGCCTTACTCCACATTATCTTTAAGATCCTCATAGAGAATTCTCTTGAGTATATATTGAAGATTTCATGATAACCTTGATCTCCTTCTCTAATATATCCCAGTTTCTTATCATCAAACCCAAATACAGTGAGCCAAGAAAGTGTTGAGCTCTGAGAAACGGACCGAGATCAGCCAAACCATCATTGTTCAGGTCTCCTGAAAACAGCCTCCGTGATGTAGATTTGTACCCAGATGTTTCTTGGAGAGTGCTCTTGGCACAATGTCCGTGAGGGAATGAAGGAAATGGAACCGAGCACGGGGAGAGGTGGAATTACAGAGAAACAGAGGGTCCGGCGGAGCCCACGTGACAGCACTGAAGCAGGGCTGGCCTTCCAGAGAGGTCCTAAATTAGACACTCTGCACGGCTCTGCCCCCCCGGATGGGTGAGGTATGAGTTCAGATGAGGCGGTTACCTCTGATTGAGAGTAGTTCTCCAAGATGGAGTCATTCATGAGCTGCCTGCGTGTGGCCATCACTCCAAGCCACTGGAGGGGTGTACTGAGAGCCTTTCTTCTGAGGGGGGCTTTGGGTGGTACTCCACGGAATCTGCTACACAGACTAGCTTCTCACACTGCAGGAAACAGAGTCCTAGGGAAGGAAGGTAGATGGCCCTAGGTCACACAGTAAGGTGATGGAATAAATACAGTCCTCGGCACTACCAGCCTCAAAGTGTTTTCCCTTTCATACCAATAAATATATCATTTGCTGACCATCTCCCTTGTGCCAGCCAATATGTTACGCATGTTATATGGAGTCTTATACTAATGATTGAGATCAAGCCCCATACTGGGGATATTATTGCCTTCGTTTTCTAATGGAGGAAACCGAGGTCTTAAACATACATAGTAGCCTAGCCAAGCTCCTGGCATGTGTGACACGGCTCTCGGTCTTCAAAGCCTATACTCTCAACCCCCACCTCCATCCCTATAATTCAGCCAGTAGCTTCCTCCGTAGGGCTGCAAATCATGTTGCTGCTGTGACCATCAACAAAGAAAACGAGGAACAAGTTATCTTTCCTGCACAGCAACCCCTCACCCCACGGGAACTGCTATTTTGGTCATCATTTGAGATTCTTGCCCATTGCAATTCCCATGCATGCTTAATGAAATGAATTTTTATGTTACCCAAGAAAGGAGGCCCGTGGGTCAAACCCTGTGATTAAACATCGTTTCAGCGATTTAGCAAATATTTGGTGGGTGCTCACCATATGCTGGCATCACACTAAGCCTTTCACATTTTCTCTCGGACTGCCCAATGAGGTCAGTGTTTTTATCCGTAATTTATAAATGAGAAAAACAGAGGCTCAGAAAGTTCAATCACTCACCCAAGACGACACAGTCTGGATTTAAACACAGATCTTCTTGGTTTCCACAGGGCTTTACTCTTCACTGTTAGTAAATAAATACGTATCAAATTCCTGTGCATTGCCCATCACTGTGCAGAGCTCTAAAAGGGATGAATGTTCCCATTCCTTGTCTTCACTGGTGTTACATTCTAGAGCAGGAGTCAAAAATACAAATGTCTGGGGCGCCAGGGTGGCTCAGTGGGTTAAAGCCTCTGCCTTTGGCTCAGGTCATGATCCCAGGGTCCTGGGATGGAGCCCCACGTCGTCGTCGGGCTCTCTGCTCAGCAGGGAGCCTGCTTCCTCCTCTCTCTCTGCCTGCCTCTCTGCCTACTTGTGATTAAATAAATAAAATCTTAAAAAAAAAAAACAAATGTCTGGCAGGGGCTTGGAGTAAGTGAATGCTTGGAGACTATGTGGGAGTGGAGGGGGCCTCCCGGGTTTCTGTGGCCAGTGGCTGCACAACTCCAGCCAAATACTGCTATGTGAGAACGTGGGCCCAGGCCTGCCAGATTTCCCATTCTCCAAGAGCAGCCAGCAATCTGCATCTTATATGAAATACCTTGCTATCTGAGACTTGGGAACTAATCCAAGCATTCTGTAATCATTACTGTGGGGCAAACAAAAGACCTATGCAGGCCAGATTGAAACCTGGCTTACCACGAATGCCATCTGACACTGAGGTTCCCAGACAGTCCGCCCACCTGAGTCCAGATCAGTCTCACACTGCAAGGTCAGGAGCACCTTACACTCTCCCCAGGTCTGGAGCCCTGGCCCATGCTCCAGGAAGCTTCGAGGAGTGTCTCTAAGTTTTCTTGCTAGAGGAATCCTACAGCCTCTGCAGAGCCGCTCTCTTATTTCTTGAAGCTCCATTCTTTCCTGAGCCAAGGCTATTAGCTGACCAACTTCTGCCAGGAAATAGCCTGATTGTAGGCGTCTGTAAGTAGTAAGACATGGCTACGTGACGACTGCTCAGAGCCTTCTTCCCCCTTCTCGTTCCTGCTGCCACCAGATGTTTCTGAGATAATGCCACATCTTTCCTGCAAGAAATAACATTCCCAAGCCATTCGTCTAACCCTCTCTGATCATCCTGGGAATGCAATTTCTCAGCTTCTCCCCTCTTGTCATCACTTCCCCTGTCTTATCTTCAGAGAGCTAGGGGATTTGAGCTGGTCACTTTCCAAGGAGAGTCTGGGAGGTCAGGGGCTCACGTAGATGGTATCAAAAGTTCAGACTCAAAGTTCCAGCTCACCCTTGAATGCTTACAATGTGATTGTGACCACCTTGTCATTCCCCCAAATTATTTGTGATCCCAACCTCACTCATTCTCTCTACTGTTAAGATTCTTGTTCTCTGATCAAATAAGAGAAGTTCTTACCTCTGACAAATCCCCCCAGAGGCAAAAACAAGATGATCATTGTTCACAAACCTGGCATCAAGCCAAGATATGATCTCTTATCCCAAGCTCTTCTTATGGTCCTCAACATGATTGCAGCTACAGTTGGCCATCCCTTTTTATTTAATTTTTTAAAACATTTTATTTATTTATTTGACAGAGAGACACAGTGGGAGAGGGAACACAAACAGGGGGAGTGGGAAAGGGAGAAGCAGGCTTCCCACTGAGCAGGGAGCCCGACACAGGGCTTGAACCGAGGACCCTGGGATCATCACCTGAGCCAAAGGCAGCCACTTAACAACTGAGCCACCCAGGCACTCCTAGACATTCCTTTTTAGCTCTGCAGATGACAACAAACTCAAGGAGTGGGGATGTACTCATGGTTACCACCTGCTCCTGAATAGTAATTAGTAGGAGGGGGAATTTGGCTCCAGAGATGAGATCATTATTAGCTAGAAGAAAAAGCTGGCAGGAAAAAAATGGCACCATTATCCTTTATCATTCATCTTTTTAAATGTGAAACTGATGGCTGACATGCCAAGACCTGAGGGTTTAAAACCCAGGGACTATGGAAGATACTTGGAATAAGTTGCTTGACACAGGGTGAATCTTGGCCCTAGAAATGTTCATATGTGACATTTCAGTTATTTTCAAGCTACCCTCCAAAGACCATGTTATGCCACCATTTTAAAATTTCACTGAGGCACAAATTTGGATAACACTATGAAAAGCAAGTTATCAGATTCTCTGTGGAGTTCTAATACATGATTTCACATAATCCTCACCAAGAGCCCTGTTGAGGAGATAGCATTATGCTCACCTTACAGATCATTATATAAGAGATCATGAGCTATGGTAATAGTCATGAAGATGAGGACTTGAGAGAGTCTCAAAAAGTATCTCCTTTGCATGTCAGGAGACCTACTTGCCTCTTCTCTACTTGGAGCATTCCGGCTGAAAGAAAAGTCATGAGTGCAATGATCTGGAGAAGTCTTCTAACTGTGACACAAGCATTAGCCGAGGCCTCCCTGGATTTTGAGAGCTAGCTTGAGATCGCACAGCCTCTCACTCGACCATCTAGGAGAGCCTTACTCCCAGTCATTTGCCAGTTCTGTGGGCATTACACTCATATGGGCAGCTCCCTTGAGTGTAAAAACCGTCTCCACTCCTTTGGGAGTGAGTATCCCTGGCCAACATGTCAAAGATTTCCATAAAAATCCAAACACATGTTTTAGGGTTTTATAGACTTTGCAGAACGTTGGGAAGGGGGAAGGTGGGAAGGTGTGGATAAGGAGAGAATATATGATGAAGCACACAGCATGCCACCATTTTACTTTTCCTCCCTCCCTCCTTCCCCCTTTTGGAAACTCTCGTCTCCACTTATGCAATCTCCTCATCCTCTTCACCAGAGTGGCCCCAGCCAACTCCCAGAACTTGAGAGGCTTAGATTGGCCTCAAGTGAGGCTATCAACGTGCTTTCCTGTGCAAATGTTCTTGTATCTGTTGCTGAAATAATAAAAATCTCTCCCTTTGGTGATATAACCATGAGAACTGCCCTAAAATGGAGCAGCTGCCCTTGGAAATGGGGTGATTGATTTCTTTTTGTAAACCAAACACATAGAGAGCCATTTAGGGGCACATGGGAGAAGGATTAAATGGATGGATATGCCAAACTACTTTTAAGATCCTTCCAACCCAGAGAATCTTTAGTGCAAGAGTTCTGAGCACGCCCAGACTGATAGCAGACAAATCGGGACTGGTGTCCGTGCTCCATGTGTGCAGGAGTACGGGTGGATAATTTACCCCCTCCACCACCCCTTGCCCACATCTGTAGACTACAAGTGATAATAAGGGACAAAATGTTTCTGTTATTTAGCACAATGCCACAGTGTTATTCAGTAACAATGTTCTTACTGCATGGCGAGGGCACCATACAAGAAGACTGCCGGCATGATCTTTATTTTATTGTCATTGTGTTGTTTGGTGGGTTGTCCAAGTCTAAGAGGCAGCAGAATCTAATAAATAGAGTACCCAGGTAGGAGTCAAAGGAAGTAAACTCCAGCACCACTCTTGGTACGTAAGATCTGAGCGATGTTCAAGATACCAGTTGACTGCTCTGGGCCTTGTTTTCTTCACCTGAAACTTCGACATGATGACCATGATCCTCTTTGATGACCTCAGCTGTCATGAGAGTTACACGAGAAGATTAAGGGTACCATGTTTTGAAATTTTTAATGACCTTAAAGATCAGTTAACATGGCGATATTTGCCATATGTGCCTTAGATGCCCATCACATTCATTGGTTCTCTTTTTTTTAATTGACATACATATGACACTTGTATTGACATACAATATGATATTTATTTCAGGTTTACAACATAATGGTTCAACAATTCTGTGTATTATGCAGCTCACCGTGGTGAGTGTGGTCAACATATGTCACCACAATGTTATTGCATTATTACTGACTATATTTCCCATGCTCTGCTTTTCATGTCCATGACTTATTCATTTTATAACTGGAAGTGTGGATCTCTTAGTCTCTTTTATCTATTTTTCTCATGCCCCATCCCAAGCTTTCTGAGTCCTCCTCTCCCCAGTGCTTTTGTGTTTTCCCCAGTTTGTATGGGACTCACCAACTTATTTATGCTCCCAGAGAAATAACGCCAAATCTCCACCCTCAATCCCTCTACCTCCCACCCCTGAGAGTCTACTGTTCCACAGTCCCTACTGCCTGTCCGTTTAAGAATTTATCAATGACTTTGTAAGCTTCCTTTCTTTGAAAGTACATTTATATTTTCAGTAGAAGTCTTCTAGAGACATTGTCCCACAAACCAACAATAACATAAGAATACCGGAATTACTTCACAGGGAATGGGCATGATAGTGTCTGTGCAGTTTAAACTGGCTTGCTTTGTCTACAGATGGGCCAAGTCTGCTCTGTTTTGTGTCCTGTTAGAGCATCTACCCCCAGCCCTGAAGAGCAGACACCCGTATCCTCAGAACAGCTTTCATTCTATACCAAACTGCCTCTACTATATGGCCTGAGGCAGAGGCATGGACAAGATGACCTCCAGCTTTCCCTTCCAATTCTTGGAATTAAATATCAAAGAGATTGCAGGCAAACCAATTGCAACCTTTTCTCATTTCTTCAACAACAAACATTTGTTAAATCTCTCCAGTAAACCAGGCACTATGTCAGAATTGGAACACATGAACCTCTGAACATGCAACATAGCTCCGAACTGGATACTCATCTCTTCCCATGAAACTAAATAAAGGTACCATTAATTCCTAATATTCAAAAGAAAAAAAACCAAAAACTTTCCACATGCAGTTTCTCATTTGTTCTTCAAATAACTCTGTGATCAAATAACTGATATTCCCATTTAACATAGGAGGCCATCTGAGGCTCTGCAGGCTTGAGGGATTTGCTTAATGTCAAAGAATCGCCTAGTGGTGGCACTGAAATTTGAGAGCGCAGAACTTTAGGGAACACAAGCCTATTTTCCTTAGTCTGTGCCATCTGTCTTTGAGATTCTGGGCCTGGTTAAATGACTAGTGCAAACCAAAAAAGAGGTATTACACGATCAACTTACCCTAGTCCATCTGATGTATCAGATGTCTCTACCCTTATACCCTTGCTCTCTCTGTTGTAGATGCTGGGCTAAGGCAAATGCAAAGACAAGAGTGGATCTGCATGCTCCAAAAGGGCCTCACAGACCCTGAAGGCTGTGTCACCTGTTTGATTCATGACCTTTCTCTTTATCAGAAGGGCCTGACTTCATAGCACATTTCAGAACTAAAGTGGGAGAGTTATGCACAAAACCAGAAGTCTAGTATTAGAATAGTCTTGAAGTCTCTAGGCTTTTTGGATAGGGACAATAATTTGGTCAGAGGACTTTAACTCTTCATTCGGGCCCAAAGAGGACTGTAGCTATCTGCAGTTTCCATGACAACCGCCTTTTTCTCAGTAAGCAGATCTGCCCCAAGCACAGTGGAAGTTGTAATCAGTTCTTAATAAATGTTCACAAATGACTGATCAATGACTGGAAATAACATCTCCTTTCTCCTGTATACACTTAATCATTCCCAACAGTGAGTTCATAAGGACTTCTTTTGCATTAGAAGGAAATTTACTCTTGTATTCACGGAAGCTAACAGAAGTAGATTTAGATAAACATTCTCTAAGCCATTAATAGTTCCACCCTTTCTAAAAATAACCTTTAACTCGAATTTCTCCAGGCTAAATCAGCTTGGGTCTCAACAACTTTGTACCAGAAAAGCATTTCGGGGTGCCTGGTGGTTCAGTCATTAAATGTCTGCCTTTGGCTCAGATCATGATCCCAGGATCCTGGGATTGAGCCCCGCATCAGGCTCCCTGCTCTGCGGGAAGCCTGCTTCTCCCTCTCTCACTCCCTGTGCTTGTGTTCCCTCTCTCACGGTCTCTCTCTCTCTGTCAAATAAATAAATAAAATCTTCAAAACGAACAAACAAACCAAAACAACCCCAGCATTTCTTGGGCTCTTCTCCCACCTGCCACAGCAATAATTCTGGCCACCTCCAACGCTTCCTTGCTCATTCTGGGAGTCCTTAGGAAGTGGCCACCTTCAGCAGCACTCTTGGCTACCATTGTCCTCTTTTCTCATTAAGCCTATAGCAGTGATGTCTTCTGTCATGGCCAATACCAAAAAGACTCTGTGACATGACTTTCCTGCTGGAGTCTGGTGACCTCTCCATTCCAGATGCAAGCTGACTTTGGCTCAGGTGGTATTCATTCGTGTGGATATGCCATTTTGAGGCCAAACCACCTGCTTTCCATATGTGTTTGGAACTGTATCCTAGGACAAGTACAACTTAAACTATCAAGATGGGAATCTCTGCTACAAAGCTAAAACAAGCAACTGCACTGGCCTTTTTTCCAGATAAAGTGGAATTTGCCTAGATTTGATGATCTGGTGATGATAAGTATGCTGGCAACATTTGGTTTGCTTTTATTTCTGGTATAAATAGTTAAGCTAATCCTACTCCTCATTCATCAGATGCCTGGAAGGAGGAGAACTGAGCTCATTTTCTCCCTCCTATGGGAAAAGGAAGAAAAAGCAGAAACATGGGGCACAGTCCCTTGATGGATCTGAGTGACATAATTTCTCTACCAGAAGTTGAGACACATGTCTAACAAGTGAGTTTATAAGGGTAATAGAACAGATGATTTGAAATGAACTTTTATTAAGATGCTGAATTTGTTTGTTATTTCCTGCCTTACTCCATATAGCAGTTAATATAGCTGTCAGGGATATTTAAAGACAGCAAAGAAACTTAAACAAGAAGCACATATAAATAAAAAAGACAAACATGACTGAGGCATAAAATAGACTTGGAATGAGGGTCATACAAAAATACCACTCACGAGGCTCTATGCTTCCCAGTAAAGACACATAAAAAGAAGCCTGATCAGTTATGGGATTCCTAGATTTCTCAGGATTCATTTTAAATTTCTCAAGAAAAGATAGCTATTTTTGATACCAAATAAAAATAAATTGCTCCCAAGAGGATGGATAAAGTAAGTTCCATGAATAATTTTAGAAAATGCAGTCCACAAAACCCAAGAAAGCATCCAATGGGCAGAGGGTGATTCTAAGTGCAGAAATGGAGGATGAAAGGAGTCCCAGCCAGAACTGGAGGCTTTTGCCCTCTTTTCCTCACTCCCCTGCTGGCCTTTCCCTTTCCTGTGTTTTGCTCTATCTGGCACTCCTCTTTCTACTCCTTTTTTCTCAGTGGCTCTATCCCTCTGTCAGTCCCTCTCTCTCCTTCAGTAAAGTTATTTCCTCTTCCTGTCTTAAAGCTCAGAAAAAACACTGTGCAAGGGCTTTGAACCAGACCTATGTTTCAGCCTAGTCTCTATCCCCAAACATCTATTCAATATTTAGCAAGTGTTTCTTGAACTCCAACTTAGGTGATCCAATATTGTCTCAAGACTTTAGGGGCACGTGGGTGACTCAGTCGTTAAGCGTCTGCCTTCTGCTCAGGTCATGATCCCAGAGTCCTGGGATAGAGCCCTGCACTGGGCTCCCTGCTCAGTGGGAAGCCTGCTTCTCCCTGTCTCACTCCCCCTCCTTGTGTTCCCTATCTCACTATCTCTCTGTCAATTAAATATCTCTCTGTCAATTAAATAAATAAATAAAATTTTTTTTTAAAAAAAGAAAGAAACATCACCTGTATAGTCACGTCTCCCAAGCTCACACATCTGGTCCTGACCTCTCTCCTGGCATCCCAACTTGTATATCCAATGTCTCCGAACATCCGTCCCCACTCAAATGTCTGATAAGGCTCTCAGAGTGTCCATGTCCAAAGTACCATGAAGCCTAGGTTTTTCTTCCAAAGCTGCTTCTGCCCCAATCTACTGCATCGCAGGAAATGGATCTCCATTTACCTAACTACTCAAGTCAGTTTTCTTTTCCTGCTCCAACTGAAGACATTATGACATTTTTCTGCTCTAGCTTGGAAGCAGACCCCCAAACCCAGCCACTTTTTTCCATCCCCTATACCATCAGCCCAGTGCAAGTTCTCTCTCCTCTGTTCTACTGTTCTACACAATTTCCCTGTTTTGAATCTAGCCCTGCTCACAGGCTGATCGCCACACAGCCTCTGCAGTAATTTAGTTACAACTAAATCAGATCATGGCACTTTCTTGCTCAAAACCCTCCAACGCTGCCCTTGTCTTGAGTAAGACCTAAATTTCCTATCAGGGAGTGGCTTCATGGTCGAACTGGCCCTGACTTTCTCCGAACTCATCATTAAGCACTTTCCCCTTAGACATTGTGCTCTAGCCTTACTGGCCTTATTGCTCCCAGAACAGGCCAAGCGGATTCCCACCTAGGGACTTTGCACTGGCTATTCCCACCACCTGCGAGTGGTCCCCCAGATCTTCTTACGGATCATCCTCTCCTTCATTCTGGTGTGTCAAATGCCATCCCTTTAAAGAGGTCTTCCTCATCACCCTACCCCATTACTCTCTATCCCCTCCTTTGCTTTCTTTTTCTGCATAGCTCTTACTGTGTTGAGTTACTTTATATCCTTGTTTATTTGTTGAATGTCTGTCTCCCTTAGGCAGACTGTGAATTGCCGGAGGCAGCGGAGGCAGTCTTGCCTGCCTTGTTCCCACGGTACCCTGGGCACCTAGCGATGGTGCTTGGCACCTTCGACAAATTCAAAGCATTGTTGTTGACTGAAAGCTCAAATGTGCCAGACACATAGTGGACCTGGGGTGTCTATTAACTGAATGAATTAACATAACAGGTGCTGGGGACACAACAGGGCATAAGACAGGCAGGTCTGTATGCTCATGGCTCTTAGCCAAAAATGCAGTCATTAAATATTTAAGAACAATAAAATAAGAAGAGTGTTATGATAGAGAAAGTTCAGGGAAGTAACAGAGACCTCTAATACAATCTGCTATAGAATTTAACACCTTCGATGTAAGGCCTTAAAAGCTAACCTCTCCAGGGCCTAGAGTCTGTCCATGTGCAAAGGTATTTTCAGATTTAGTATTATGGGTTGTGTGGTTTTTGCAAGGAAGAAAGGGGATGCATGTAAAATGCCTGGCACATAGTAAATGCTCAGTAAGTTTCAGCTACTATTGCTGTTATAGTAACATCTGTTCTACTTCATGGAACCCCTCAACATCTTTTGAACTACCTTCCTACATTTGGGAGGATGGTTTACACTTTGAATTCTGCTGTGCCAAGTTAGAAGGCCAAAGTCTCTTTCCTAGCCTTTTTTGAAGCCCGAAGATCAGTATTTAAAGTTGTGCTTTCCCCCAGCAATTTCAAGCTCTCTGATTAAAGACAGAGCAAGGTGTTGGTGCAGACATCCCATTAACATCATCTTTTAATGAAAAGGGTGGCCGGAGTGTCCCGCTTTCAGGGACAGTATTGGCTGAGAGTCAGACATTCTCAGGCTGGCATCATCGATGTGAGCCAAGGTATTTGTTTCCAGTAGGGGCAGCGGTGGGAATACCTCATCCACAAAGGGTCTGGGGTGCTGTTTCTAGTTGAATAGTCTCTAACCCAGATTCCCTGGCTCTCCTTGCAGATTCTGCGAGTTCCTTAAGATCCTTAATAAATTTCTTTTCTGCTTAAATTAGTTAGGGTGAGCTCTGTGTTTGCCACTAAGAACCCAAGTGACCTATAGATCATCTGAATTAAGTGCTGTGCCTATCATATTGATTATTGATCAAGGGCTTGTTCAGGTCAAAAGTCTCAAGGAAGGGACCCTAGGGTAAGGGATCATTACTACCTCAAAGGCCACGTCTCCACACAGCCTTCCTGATGGCAGCTGGAGGGGCTCCCTCCCTCCCCTCCCTCCCACATGGTTGATGCTGCTTATTAACCCTTGTCATGATCACCTGGCCTGGGACATAGTACAGGCTGTGTCTCATTCTTATCTTCCCTTCCAATCTGCATTCATTTAGCTTTCACTGAGCGCCTATTATGCGTCTGACATTAAGGACACAGCTCACTTCCAAAGAATTTACAGTCTCCCCAGATGATGAGCCTGCAAGCAACAACTGAGAGGCTCTGTGATGTTAGGTCAGCAGGATGTTAGATCACAGGAGAATGCAATGACTGCGTGCCTCAGCTTTGGGATCAGACTGACCTGGTGCAAATTCCAGTTGTGACCCTCGCTGGTGATTTTTGCGAAAGTATTTAATCTCTGATGCTTCAATGTCCTCATCCATAAAATAAAGTTCATCATTACCAATAGGGTGGATGTGAAAGTCACATTAAAACCCATATATGAAGTCCCAAAGATTGTCTCATTCTTTGAAAGTTTCGATACATGCCATTATTATAAACAATAACAAGCACGTCTGAGGATGTCAGGAAATCCTTCCCAGAGGGAAGTAGGCTTATTACTTAAAGGAAGCATTCTTAATGGGGGCAGGCAGGTGCGCCTATTCAGGTTGTTTCTTAGTCAACAGTTCTTCATTTTTAAAAACGGTTTCTTATAACATCCTGGCATGAGGAGTATCCTGTTTTGGTTCTTCTATTTTGCAAACAGACATGTTTATGACTGCATAATATTCCTGTATGTGTGTGTGTGTGTGTGTGTGTGTGTGCACATGTATATTACATCTTCCATATCCATATCCACACATCTTCCATATCCATACATCTACTGATAGACATTCTAAGAAAATGCAGATTTTCTTAAACAAAAACAGATTTTCAAAACAAAAATGTCAGAAGTTAATTAACTCTTTCAAGTGTGTATTCATTTCGTTGCCTAACTAGCGAAGGCTTTCTGCGAGGGAAGACTGGGCAGTAAATCTGATTGGGTACCCACTCTGGGCGAAGGCTTTCAGAAAACCCAGAAACACGTAACCACTAACAGACACCGTGGTGCTCGAGGTGAAGCTACTGAAATAAAGAAACACACGGTGTAGGCAGGAAAGTTAGAGCGGTCATTTTGTGGTATTGGGCTAGAGTTACAGGAATAAAGAAGAGCTCACAGTCCAGAGGGCTGGTCCAAGAAGACATCATAAAGGAGGTAAACTTTAAAGCTGGGCTTCAAAAAATGTATAGAATTTAGACAGCGGGTATGGAAGGGTCAAGGGAAGAGGATCAGAAAGCAGACAAGCCGGCAACAAAGGGCGTGGTGGTAAAGACACATGCTCATTCAGGAGACCTCAAATGGCCAAACTCTGCTGTTTTCTCTGCTGCAGAAAGTTCTTAGGAGGGATTTAGAGAAGAGAAGGATTTGGAGACAATTGCTAGATCAAGGAGTTTGGAGTTCACCCTACAGACAACTAACAGCCATTGCATGGTTTTGAGGAGAAGATTTTAGGAATGTAAGCAGACTGTAACAGGAGAATGTGAAGGGTAGAAGAACAGAGGCAGAAATTCAAATCAGAAGTCACTGCCAGCATCCTGACCTAAAACTGGCGTTGCTGTGGGATTGAAAGGAAAAGGTGAATGAAGCAGGCATTTGGCCTGAATAATCACCAGCACTTAGTGATTAGCTAGCCACAATGCGGGATGAATGATCCACACAGCACGAGCTAGAGGGACCCTCAGCCCTGCAGTATTTTTGAAAGTGTTGTCGATAGACAACCTCTAGCAGAATCACTTAGGGTGCTTGTTAAAAATTCAGATTCCTGTGTCTTATTTCAACCTACTAAATAGGAAGCATGGGGACCAGGAGCCCTACAAGCATACATTTTAACAAGCTCCCCCAAGCTATTCTTAATGCCTGTTACAAGTTTGAGAGATTATTTGACCAACTGTATTTGTTTTCAAGATGGGAAACAAGGGTTCAAAGAGGTCACATAACTTTCCCAAGGTCACACAGCTATCTGGAACTAGGATGAGGGCCTCTAACTCACAGGCTTGACTTGTTCTGCCATGTCCTGCGAGATTGATATCTGACGGTTGGGTATTGCAAGGAAGGCACTGTTCGCTCACTTTCAAAGTAGTGAGGCAGAAAAACTGGAACTAAAATCTTGTGGATGCAGATGTGGTTGGTTTGAAATTCCAGCAAGCTCATGTTAACCTGCTATGGCCCAGAGGACCATCCCCCAGGGAGGCTGTTGCTGTTGGCCATGCTCTCACCATGGCTTGACTCTCAAACTCTGAGCATGTGGGCTCAAGGGACTATCCAGGGCCTGAGGACCTCCTCAGAGTGGCCCTAACACATGACCATCTGGAGGAGATGGGTCCACACAGCCAATCCTGGCTCTCAGAGGGATAGTAATGTAGGAATATTTCTTGACTTATTTCTCCAGATGTAGCAAGATTTATAGGACTTCGGTTACCTGCTCTGAGTGTCATCCTCTTTGATAAGCCATGTTATTCGGAAGACTTGTATTGAATTTGGAGAAAGAAGATCTGGGTTAAAGTCCTTTCCCAGCTGTGTCATTTGGGCCAATTATGATATATTGTTACCATGAGACTGACCAGGCCAATCCCCCTATTTTATAGGTTAAAAAAACAAAAACAAAACTCAGAAGCTCAGAAGAGGAAAATAATTTGTTCAAAGTTACACAACAAATTCATTCTCTAAATCTGCATTTTCTTAAAATGTCTATCAATAGATGTATGGATATGGAAGATGTAGTATACATGTGTACACATACAAACACACACACACGGGAATATTATGCAGTCATAAAAAGGTGAACTCCTGCTATTTGATACCACATGGATGGACCTAAAGGATATTATGCTAAGTGAAATAAGTTAGATTGAGAAATACAAACACATTCCTAAGTGGAATCTTTAAAAAATGAATAAATATTTAAAAAAGGCAGAATTAGATCTATAAATACAGAGAACAAACTAATGGTTTCCAGAAGGGAGGTTGGGGGGGATGAGCAAAATGGCTGACAGGCAGTGGGAGATACAGGCTTCCAGTTATGGAATGAATAAGTCATGGGAATAAAATGTACAGCATAGAAAAAGTAGACAATTATTTTAATAGTGATGTATCAAGATAGCAGGTGGCTACACTTGTGATGAAAATAGCATAATGTACGAATTTATTAAATCACAAAGCTGTACACCTAAAACTAATGTAATGTTGTGTCTCAACTATACTCAAATAAAAATAAATAGACAAACATTTAAAAAAATATCAACACTACATTCCTCATTAAGCTCTTATGAGGATCAAATAAAAAAATATAAAAATACATCACAGTATTCGATGTGAATGCCAGGCACTCTTAGTTTTTTCTTTCCGCATTGTAAATTGGTAGCAATCATTCACACACACACGCACACACACACACACTCTCTATAACACATGTATAACAATATAATATGACACACACGCACAGACACACATAAGACTCATGTAAAAGAGCTTTGAGAATAAAAAAGATAAAGGGTTATCTCAGGGTGAAAATGTGTTTATGGAGCCGTAACAATCTTATGGGGCCACCTTATGGATGCTATCACGTGGTTTCCTAGGCCAACACTTCTATTGTAACCGGGGAGAGATGCTCAAAGTCCTCTACACCCTACGTTCAGTAGGCAGCCACCAGCACGTTATGTCCACCCACCTGACCTCTTCTGAGGACAGAGAATAGAGGTCTAGCACAAGTGGGTCGAATCAGGTTGTCCAAAACAAGGGAAGCCTTAGAAGATATTTGGACTTTCTGCAAGTAAACTAATCTGTTATTTCTAACTCTTACCTATTTGTAGTAGCCTTTGGATCACTACTAGGTCACCACATGATCTAGTGTTTAGCACAAGACTCAACCAAAGAACTTAGATGGAATATAATGGAAATACTGCCTCATGCTTCCTACTGTGAATTTTAACCCTTCTCTCTCCTTGCTTTGACTTTCTTCACAAAGATATAGCAGCAAAATACACCCATTCTTCAAGTTTTATTCTTATTCACACCAAAGCCTAAGAAACACTGCTCTCCCTGTGGTACAAGCCCATGTTTATGACTAGCAGGCTAGGCACATGAGGAATTTGTGGTGAATGAGTCAGTGGGAGGAAGGAAGAGAAGGGGAGAAAAAATAAGGACAAGAAATGAAGGATCTGCCTGGTTTTGGTGCCAGGAGCCCATAGAGTAAAGTTCCATCCGGTCCCTGCTCTGTCATTAACTTAGTGGGGGACCTGGGATGAGTCACACCTCTTCTCTGGGCTACAGAGTACTCAACCAGGACCAGGCAGGATTCCCCAAGGCAGAGCTTCCCAGCCCATGTTCCATATCACAACCATGTGCCACAAATGGAGTCTAAGCATGCTCTGAATTAGTGAGTCTCTTAACACTCAGAACGCTCTGTAGGATGTGGAGTGGCCAAGGCCTGGGGCTGGGTATCTCTAACCAAGAGAAGTGTCATCACAGTTTCTTGGGAGAGTGATCTGAGCGGGGCAGGAGTCCAAGGGCCACCCTCATAGTTCCCAGGGAAGACACAATGAACCATATTTACCATACATAGATCTATCTGATGCCCTGAGTGCAGCCATAAGGCGCTTCATAGCCTGGGTATCTCAGTTGCCAGCTTCAGGGCACACCACGATCCATCCTAGATAAAGTCTGAGGACCAGTACAGAGTATGTTTCCAGGTGCCAGGGATTGGAGCTCAGCCCGAGATGCAGACACTTGGGGACGAATCAGTGGGGAGATATGGTGGAGCTTTCTGGTCTCCCCAGCAACAGTAGCCCAGAATCTCTCTTCTGTATATCCATCAGATTCTCCTGTCCTCATGCAGCTGATGGACACGAAACCCACATGGGGATTTCCATGCTAGCTGCAGGACAACTGTTTATATAATGCCTTTGCAATGTATTTAATTAGCCTTTCGTTATTATTTTGAAATACAAGATATGTAGAAGTTTGAATTTGAAATACTTTTGCTTTATCCTAAGACATTTATACACTGGTATGTCAGTATAAGAAAAGAATAAACTAGTAGGCTTTTTAAATTTCAAAAGTTGCAAAGCCTCAAGTGACTGTAGACAATGGTTTTAAAATTTTTATCATCTACTCGTACAAATGAAGTCTCTTATTGATAGAGATCGCTAAGGACTTGCAGTGGTCGTCATTAAAAAGTTTTGATCAGAGTTGCATGTAGCCTTTTGAACATAATCTATTGGTAAAAAGATATGTCAGTGAAAGGAAGCTCAGATGTCTCATTTAAGTTTTTAAATTAATTTTATTTAGAATTTTTATATAAATAATAGGTATTATTTTCCTAAAAATTTTGTATTTTATTTTTCCTATAAATGTATAAGGCATCATACATTTTTTAACCAAGCTTTGGATAGCTATTTCCAGATTCCATCTCATTTACTCCTTGTTCTATTCAATATTTTCCCTCTCTATGGGTGTAAGAGGTGAGAAAGGTTGGGTACAGTTGTCTAGGTAGGGTAGTGGTTTTCAACTGGGGGTAATTTTTCCACTCGGGGGACATCTGACAATGTCTGGAGACATTTTTGCTTGTCAACGCAGCGGAGCTACTTACTGGCATCTAGTGAAATGTCAGCGATGATGTATAATGTCCTACAGTACACAGCATGGTCCCCCATAGACAGAGTTATTGGACCCAAAATGACAATAGTGCCAAAGACAGAAACCCTGTTCTAGGGTCCCTCTCACTCTAAAGTTTTATGATTCTGAATTATGATTGTTCTTACCCAGCTGGTAGTCTGACTGGTAATAATGGGTGTGGCTAGGAAGGGCCAGTTCTAACCTCCTAAGTGCATTTATAAGAGTAGGCCCAGCTGGCAAGTGAAACACGAGGCTGGGCTTCCTGTACGCTTGCTGGAAATGAAGCTGCAGGTATTTGCTTGAGATGGTGGGCATTTCCAAGCAGCAGGTGTGTGACTTCTATGGATACAACCTCAGCACCCCTAGCGGAGCATCTTCCCTTCTTCCCCCATCACTCGTTTTCAAGGTCCGTATTCTGGAATTAGCTTTTTTATTCCATTGGACTATGGCCTATCTTATTTGTCAGCAGCTCTCCCCTCCGTACTCCAGGCTTCACCGGGACTAGCATGGCTGAGATGCATCTCTGAAAGACAGAGATGTCTTGCACTGAACAGTTTTTCAGGCCACCCCAATCCCTTCTGCTCCCACCTGCAATTTCTTTGGGAGTCAAAGGCATCCTGTGTTTTGGCATGAATGCCCTACCTCCAGGACTACACAAACCTTCACCTCTTCCCTCTTTGTTGCCCCCTCCCTGTGTAGTCTTCGCTGCTTTAGCAATGATTCAAGTGAGGAAGGATTACACCTATCGGGACACACCCACCCCTTGATCAGTAGGGCTTCCACCACGCCGTCAGTCAGTTTTTACAACCCATTCACATCTGCCACCTAGTACCAAGAACAGGTTCAATGGAGCATTAGATTCTTTCATTTATCCTGGAATTTAACTGGCAGTGGGTAATTCTACCAATACTTGCTCTTGGGTGGAGGAATGATCAATAGGCCCAGGATCTGTGCCAGGTAAATGCAAGCAAGCCGGTCAGCAATCAGGGGCTCTACTTGTCATCTCTGCAAAAGGGCAGTAGCAGCTGGAAGGCTGCTCAGATTCCTTCCAACGTCAAACAAAAGAAAAAGCACTGAAATTTTGACAAATATATTAGTATTAGGACATGCACGCTTTATGGCATTGACTCACTGCTCATGGTGTCATTTCTACTGAAATGAGGAAGTTGGTTTTTACAGTTGGAGTCAGGAAATCGTTTACATCCTCTGTTAGGGTTCCAGTCCCTGGAAGGTTATGGTCACTGATGTTACCCATCATAGCACTTAAGTGTTGGAGAAACCAATCCTTTCATGCTCTTAAGGGATCCGTAGTAGGTCTCCGTTATGCTTTTTCTCTGAGTACCATAATATTTATCTCTATTTTGCAGATGAGAAAATTAAGGACCCAATGGCTAAAGGGAACGTTCGAGACAGCCCCGCCGTTTTGAGCAAGGAGGAAGGGAAAGGGCAGCAGGACCACGAGGGGCTACGTCCAAAATGCTTAAAAAGTCCCCATTCTCAGTTCCATAATTTAAATCCTGAAGGTTTGCTTCTATGACCTACAATGTGACCACTGAAGTTGAATAGTCATTGTTTACCGCCTTCATGTGTGGTGTCACATTATTGACCAGAAGCAAGAGCATAAATTAATGTTATTTTTTGGTGAGACTTCACTTACTGTCCTGCTTGTTTAGAAACACTTCTAGAGTTTTTCCCTCACACTGCTAGGTCACGCTCACCAGATGGATGACCTATTTCGCCACAATGCGATAACCACCACTCCTGCTTTAATTTCCTTCTGATTCCTAGCGGATAGCTGAGTTGCAACATCAAACTTCGGGTCGTAGTGGGTATTAGAACTGAGGAGACTGACAGTCCAGCAAAGAAAATGTGTCCTGCTGATGCACCTTCCAGATTAGCAGCCTCCCTTTCTACCTTCTTTCATAAGGAGGCCTCAGGTGGTTGAATTAGTAAACCCCTAATTCCTGGTCCATGTTTGGAGTCCATTGGACCTCAAGGTGCATGACAACCCCCAAGGCTCTCAAATCCTCTAGGGTCCCCAGTGTTCAGTGTTCCCAACTTGGAAGACATTCCCAGGCCTCATTTTACTGCATTTACCCCAGACTTTGTTTCCCTAATTAGGTATGTAGATGTGTAGCCAAAATGCTCAGATAGTACTTGCAAAGCAAGGCATTTGGAAAAGTGTTTAGAGAACTGCCCCCAGGTTCCATACTGATTAAAGCTCTATATCCTCGCCAAAATTTGGTTTGTCCAGCCTTCCTGTTTTTAACCAGTACAATAGATTGGAAATGGTATCACACTTGGTTTTAATTTACATTTCCCTAATGGTTCTTATTTTCCACATATATATGTATATACACATGCACACATAAAATCAAGAGCTTGAATATATGTGTATATTCATATAAAATCAATCAATCGTATATAAAAAAAATCACGTCCTTTATCAGACATATGATCTGCAAACATCTTCTGTTAGGCTGTAGCTTGTCTTTTCACTCTCTTGACAGAAATTTTAAAAAACAGTTCATGTTTCAAAATTTGTTCAAGTCCAAATTGTCAATTTTTAATTTTGTGGATTTTGCTTTTCATGTCCTATCTAGAAAATTTTGCCTAATTCAAGGTCATTAAAAGTTCCCTATATTTTAGAGGTTTAGACGTAGTGAAGTTTTAGATTTTACGTTTAGATCTATGATCCATATTTGAGTTATTTTTTATATATTGTGCAAGGTATGTATCAAACTTCATTTTTTTTATAGATATTTAATTGTTCCTGTGCTGTTTGTTGAAAAGATTGTCCTCTACTGATTCCAATTGTACCTTTGTCAAAAATCAGTCATCATGTATACACAGACACAGACACACACACACACACACACACGTTGTGTGTTTGTGTGTATATAATCTCTTTCTGGACCCTCTATTCTGATTCAATGATCTATTTGCCTATCTCGATGCCAGTGATACTGTTTACATTACTGTAACTTTGTCCTAGGTATTAAAATCACATGGCACCACTCCTTCATCCTAGTTCTTCTTTTTCAAAGTTGTTTTGGCTGTTCTAAATCATTTGCATTTCACCTTGAACTTCACAACTAAATTGTCACTTCTACATAAAGCCTGCTCAGGCTGTCCATCTGGCTTCTGTGTGTTCCTCCTCCCTGTGCTACGCTGAACCCTCCCAAGGGAATAAGTTAGGGGAGGCGGTGACTCGACTGATTTTCACATCTCGGGTGTCACTGCCCTTCACGCCTGATGTCCAGTGTCTTGAAAAACATCATTTCACACATTTTTTTTCTCCCTCCCTCTCTCCCTCCTTCCCTCTTTCCCGCCCTCCCTCCTTCCCTCCTTTCCTTCTTTCCTTCCTTTCTCCCTCCCTTCCTTCATTCTTTCCTTCATCTCTTCCCTCCTCCCTCCCTCCCCCTCCCTTCCCTTCCTTTCCCTTCCCTTCTCTTTCCATTTCTTCCTTCCTCATTTCCTCCCTCACTCTATCCTGCCCTCTCTCCCTCTTTTTTCTTCCTTTCTTCCTTTCTCTTTCTCTCTTTCATTTCTGTTAAGTCAGGCAAGAAGGTAAATCTAGTCTCTGTTACTTCATCTTAGCTAGAAGCAAGCTTGTGGTTACAGTTTTGTGAAATATCCTTATCTTTTAGATTAACACACTGAGTTACGTTCAGAAATGACATAGTATCTGAAATTTGCTTCAGCGTACTCCTGACGTCAGGAAATGTGTGGGGGCATAGATGAAACACCGTTGGCCACAAGTTGATAACTGTTCATGCTGGATGATGGGTACAGTGCAGCTAATTGTACTTAAAACCAAAACGAAACTTTTCTATGGGCTTGAAATTTTCCACAAAATGTTTTCAACATAAGGGTCCTAATGCCTGCCTATCTCACAGGATTCTTGTGAGGATTAGTTGTGGAATTATATGTAAGTGCTTAGCACTATGCTTTGAACTTAACGAAGAGTAGCTATTAATACTATATGATTGTATGACGGCAACCATCAAAGATACATGGAAGTGATTTAAAAACAACAACAACAACAACAACAACAACAAACTGAATAAAAACCCTTTAATCAAGAATAATTTTAAAGATGGTGCCCAGGGCAATGGAGAGTCAGTTTGGGCATCACTTCTTCTGGTTTAGTGCCTTTCTCTGAACTGGCCTAGCACCCGGTTCCATTCACTCTCGAAACACTTAAATATGGCCCAATAGTTCTACATTTATGTATCAGCTTCCAACCTCCCAATACCTCCTTCCATTCATTTCTGTATCCTTAGAACCTGGCCCAGTGTAGAAGCTCAAAACACACTTGCTGACTGGTTTACATTGTCTTATCACCGGCCCATCCCTGCGCTGTTCCCACCTCTTGTACAGTCTGCCTTGGGTTGATGCATTCTTGTTTGAGAGCCTGGCGTTCAATTTCTACCTGTGTACTCTCTCAAGCTCACTATAAGAAGTTGTTAAGAGCACACTGTGTCTCTCCCAGCCTTTTCCAAATAAGTACCTCCTCCCGAGTGGTGACTTGTTTGAACCAGGCAGCCAGAGCTCAGGGTGACAGTAAGGAGAGAGCAGTGACAGGAGACCTCTGAGGGTGAGTTCAGACCTTCTGTTTCAGGCAAATCTGGACCCCCACATCCTCTTGGTCTTCATGCGGGTAGACCAACGTGAAATAGTCAACCAAGAAAACTGAAGAACTTAGAACGTAGCATGTTAGGACTAGAAGGGCCATTGAGATAATGGAGCCTTGTAATTTGTTCAAATTTTCTTTCAATAGAGGGTAATGTTCTTAAAAATACAAAATAACAAAAAATAAAATGAAAACATATATTTCCTATCCCCCAACATGGAGCTGTTGTGGTTGATGAGGTTGGAAGAGACAGTCCAGCTCTCACTCCTCTTTTGCACACACTGCAGCAACCAGATGTGTACACAAACACACACACACAGACCGTTTGCAGCTGGAGGCATCTCTGAAGAATCTTCAAGTCACTGAGGAGCAAGAGCATCATGGGTTTCCTTTCTCTCTATTAACTAACCGACACTGCCATTCCTGACAACACCAACAAAATGTTCCACAGATGTGTCTGTCTTCTGCATGTCTGAGCCATAGGATCCACTTTTAGTAGAAGTGTTACTGGAATAATCACCGTTTTCAAGAATGAACCAGAGGCAGAGATGAATAGGCAGAACACAGAGGATTTTTCGGGCAGTGAAAATACTCTGTACGATACTCTAAAAATGAATACATATCACTGTACATTTAACCAAATCTGTAGAAGTACAACACCAGGAATGAATCCTACCGTAAACTATGGACTTCGGGCAATAAGGACATGCAGATCCATCCGTTATAACAAATGTATCACTTTGGTGGGTGGCATTGATAATGGGGTGTGGGGGAATGTTTGTGTGGAAGCAGAGAGTATGGGAAATCTGTATCTTCCTCCTACTTTTGCTCTAAAGCTAAAACTGCTCTAAAAAATACAGTCTCTCAAAAAAAAAAAAAAAAAAAAGAATGAATCAGAAATGTTTCCAGTTTTTTTTTCAGGGAAAAAAAGAAAAGGCTGCATGAGGTCCAGATTGAGATGGCTTGGAAAGCTGAGAAGTGAGAGAGGTACCTTCTGCTTGGAAGGCTAGAAAGCATCAAATTTTGTTCTGAGTGTGTGCATGTGAGAGTGGTTTAATAGCACCATCCAGTGGCACAAAGCAGTACTGCCACTAAAGCTCAAAAACAGAGTTCACATTTTTCAAAAAAAATTTAATCCCCAAGTTTTAATTTGAAAGCCTGTGATATGTCAAGCTGGGAACATAGCAAGTGTTGTTTATAAAAATCTATACAATTATTTCAGAAAGATCTGTACATATTGCTCTTACAGGCATCGCTAATTTGCTATTTTCACTACTAAAAAGGTGAGTCAGGCCTCTAAGACAGGTGTCTACGACAGATCTTCCTCACTCTTTCATCTATGGTCCAAAGTGCCATCAGTCTGCTCAGAGCCTAGAAAATACAGACCTTGTAAACCCCAAGCTCCTGATGTAGCCATTTCTGAGGGAGCAAGATTTTTGCAAAATCTCCCCTGTGTGGCTCATTAAGCGTCTGCCTTCGGCTCGGGTCGTGATCCCGGGGTCCTGGAATCGAGCCCTATCAGACTCCCTGCTTAGCAGAAAGCCTGCCTCTCCCTCTCCCACTCCCCCTGCTTCTGTTCCCTCTCTCACTGTGTCTCTCTCGGTCAAATAAATAAATGAAATCTCCCCTAGAATACTACTTCCAAGTTGTTAAGTCTGGGAATACAGATGTATATACTTCCTTGAGTTTTAAAGTGTAAGACGTTTCTTTTTTCTTTTTTTCTTTTTTTTTGGCGATAGAGAGAGAATGCGAGCACGAGAGGGGAGAAGTCAGAAGGAGAAGCAGACTCCCTGCCAAGCAGGGAGACTGATGCGGGACTCTATCCTGAGACTCCAGGATCATGACCTGAACTGAAGGCAGCCGCTTAACCAACTGAACCACCCAGACGCCCCAGAGTGCAAGACATTAATTAATTAATTAATTAATTAATTAAAAAGATTTTATTTATTTATTTGACAGACAGAGATCACAAGTAGGCAGAGAGGCAGGCAGGGAGAGAGGAAGAGAAGCAGGCTCCCTGCTGAGCAGAGAACCCGATGTGGGGCTTGATCCCAGGACCCCGAGATCATGACCTGAGCCGAAGGCAGAGGCTTTAATCCACTGAGCCACCCAGGCACCCCAAGTTGTAAGACATTTGGATTCAGGTCATTCCCATGGAATCTTGAAAAGAGGCAATCTATGTGTCCAGGACTCAAAAAGTATCTGATCAATTGGCAAATTTTTCTTCCTTCTAGCTTCTCATGACTCCACCTTGTGAGTGCTGATCAGACTTGAGCTGGAAAGAGCTACGGTTTGAATGCCCCACGAGGGGAGGTGTCTTTGCTGGGCATCCAGGGCGGCTTGAATAAGTCAAACAGTCTGCTGCTAATTGAGTTCTTCGTCATTTTCTTTTCATTTTTTCTGAGTCTAATCCACAGACCTTTGGATAAACCTGAAATGTTTTTTGGTTCCCAGGGATTGGTATTGATTCTCTTTTTTAGTTTGTTTGTTTTTGCTTTTCAGTTGCAGAATGACAAGTCATTGTCCCCTCTGACCTTCATTTCTTTTGTTAGAAAAATAAAGTCTGGAATGATGGGACATGGATAATTGGGAGGTGTGTTATCTTCCTGGAGAATGTGTGAAAATTGCTTTAGAGCTTCAGACAATCCAAAGTCTTAGTCTGACCTGAAAATTTAACTTACCAAAGAAAGACTTGGATTTTAATTTCTACCAGTTTGGCCAACTTTTTACTCTAAATGGCCTTTCTTAAGATTTGCCTGTGGATCAGGCAAACACAGTAAACACAATTTCAATGCATTGTTGCGCTTACCAGAATGAAGGGAATTTTCTGAGGGTCTAAGAATTAAACAAACAGTAACAGTAACAGTGAACTAAAGCCTGAGCAGGGAGTAGGAAGTAAGTGAGCAGAGGAGAAGCTCTAGGATGGGTTGCCTGGAAGTCAGTGTTCACATCGCTGCAGTCAACATGTTCGTTTTAGCCTCTTGGGGTCATGTTACCACATGAAGATGTGGTAACTCTATTTGTTCTTCAGATCCTCATTTTAAGTTTTCCTTTGGAAGAGTGGGTTACCACTACAGGAAGGCTTCCTTTGAACTCATGACCAAGATCACCCTAATCATTTCCTGCTGAATCTATAACAAGTGAAACAAATTTTAAATAAAAATTTAAAAATAACAAACTGATGTCTAGCAATGGAAGTTATAGCATTATAGCCATGCATTAAAAAAAAAAAAAAAAAAAAAGGCAGCATCTGGTATAAAGAACGGAATAGCCCAAGAGACAAGATACATTTCCATGAGTAGGAGCTCACAGTATCTTTTACTTCTATCAAAATAAAAAGAAAAAAATAGAGCATACAATGTGTTATGTTTTTATTTGGAAAACAAATTATATGGGTAAAAGCTAGCTTTTTCTTTGGGGAGAAATGTTTAGACAAATAACAGTTTTTATCCAAGAAGTTGTTTTGCTTCAGTCTGTTAGCAAATAAAGGCTTCCCTCAAAGACTGTGTAGTAAGTTTTTAGGGCTGTTGTAACAAACACCAGAGTGGCTTAAACACCAGAAATTTATTTTCTCATGATTCTGGAAGCTAAAAGAACAGGATCAGGATATCAGTGGGGTTGGTTTTGTCTGAGACCTCTCTCCAGGGCCTCAGGCACCTGTAGAGGGCGGTCTTCTCTGTCTGTACTGGGCCATCCCTCTGTTGACCAAGTGTCTCAACCTCCTCAAAGGAACACCAGACATACTGGATTAGGGCCTACCCTGATGATCTCATTTAACTTAATTAGCTCTTTAAACACCTTCTCTCCAAATCCAGTCACATTCAGATAAAGAACAGAATAGCCTAAGAGCCCAACATAGCAGTTAGGACTTCTATGTATGAATTTTGGTTCATATATGGAACCAAAGGACAGAATCCAGCCTGCAGTAGACTGTGCTGTGCATCTAAAACGAATAAACTGAGCTGGACAGAACTGATTGGGTCTGATCACAAGATGAAGCTTATCCAAACATCTACTTTATTCTCCTTGGGAGACTGGACATGAGGGCCCCTCAAAAAAGAATGACAGGTCCTTAGATTTAAGGAGAGGATCAGCCATTAGGGAGACGTAGGTATCAGTGCATTTGTGTGTGTGTTGGGGGGTGTATACGTGTATGGTCTTTTTTTTTTTTAATTGCGATAAGATACGTGTAACATAAAATTTACCATTTTGGTTATTTTTAAATGTACAATTCAGTGGCATTAAGTACGTTAACATTGTTGTACACCATTACCACCATCCATCTCCAGAAATTTTTCATCATTCCAAACTGGAACTTTGTATTCATTAAACAGTACTTCTCCATCCTTCCCTCCCTATTTCCAGTCCCTGATAACCACTGTTCTACTCTTGGTCTCTATAAAGTTAGTCAAATTCTGGATACCTCAAGTAAGTGGAATCATATCATAGGCCCTTTTGTGCCTGGCTTACCTAACATAAATGTTTAAGGTTCACCCATTTTGTAGTATATATCAGAATTTCATTCCCTTGTAAGGCTGAGTAAATTCTATTGCATGTGTGTATCAAATTTTACTTATCCATTCATCTATCAATGGACATTTGGGTTTGTGGTATTCCTGGGCACAGGGCTCCTAAGTCCCTTGGGATTTCCTGAGTGAGTGGGCTGTCTTTGTTATTCATAAAGATCCCCTTTTGAGCACACCTAGGTTTATGCTAATAATATGATTTCAGCTGGGGACCCTAGATAGCATCAGGATGGGCCTGGTGACTAGAAAACCAGATGATTAGAAGTTTGAAATTTTCAGCCCCACCCATTCATCACTGGTAAAGTGGCATGGAGATTATGAACCTACAAAAACTCTTGGACAATGAGATTTGAAGCACCGCTAGGTTAGTGAACACATCAAGCTGCTGGGGGTGGGGGGTGTGAGTTCAGAGAGAGCACGGAAGCTCTGCACCCCTCCTTCTGTTTTGGTCCTGTGCATCTCTTCCATCTGGCTGTTCCTGAGTTGTATGCCCTTATAAAAAGTCTGCAAACATAAATGTTTCTCTAAGTTCTGTGAGTCATTCTACCAAATTATTGAACCCAAGGAGGGGGTTGTGGGAATCCCGGTTTAGAGCTGGTAAGTCAGAAACACAGGTGACCACCTCAGCTTTTGATTAACGTCTGAAGTAAGGGGAGTCTTAGGAGACTGAGCCCTTGAACTGTGGGATCAGGTGCTGTCTTCAGGTAGATGGTGTCAGAACTAAGTTACATTTTAGGACACCTAGTCAGTGTCTTCTGAGTAGTGGAGAAGTCCTTGATGTGGGAAAATCTGCACCACCCTTCGCCCAACACCACCACCACCATCGGGTGTCAGAAGTTTGGAAAGTAACGAAAAATAGACTTTTCTTCTAAAGGTTGCTTCTACCTTTAATGCTGCTCTGAACCTTGGCATGCAAGTATTTACTCGAGTCCCTGCTTTCTGTCCTTTTGAAGATACATCTAGAAGTGGTCACACCATGATTCTAGGTTGAACTTTTTGAGGAAACATCATACTGTCTTCTTCAGCAGCTGTACCATTTTACATTCCCACCAGCAATGCATGAGGGTTCCAATTCAATTTCTCCACGTTTTTTCAAACCTTGGTTATTCATAATGGGTATGAAGTGATAGCTCATTGCAGTTATAATTTGTCTTTCCTCAGTGATTAATGATGTTGAGCATTTTTTTATGTGTCTATTGACTTTTTGTATATCTTCTTTGGAGAAATGTCTATTCAGGTCTTTTGCCCACATTTGAATTGGGCTGTTTTTTTTTGTTGTTGAGCTGTAGGAGTTCCTTACATACTCTGGACATTAGCCCTTTATCAAATATTTGACTTACAAGTGGTGTTTTCTCACATTCTGTGTGTTGCTTTCACTATTAATAGCATCTTTTGACACATAATAATTTTTCATTTTGATGAAGTGCAATTTATCTATTTTTTTCTTCTTTTTACTTGAGCTTTTGGGGTCACACCCAAGAAATCCTTCCCAAATTCATTATATGATTAAGTGCATTTCGAAAGGCTTGATTCCCTAGAATGGCTTTGTTATTGTTTTTCTTTTTGTTTTGCAAGCTGAATAATTAATGATCACAACATATAAAAGTAAATCCCTGTTCAGGTCACTTGAGTCCATATATGCCCTGGGCACTCTTGCCAGTCCTGTCCTTCCTCGGAGACCTGTAGAAATAGACAAAGAAGTACTCTGGCTCTTAGGGGTCATATCACTCACAAAATAAATATGTCAATAAATAATTACCAATATTAAAGTATTTTAAAAGAACATCAAAAACTTAGTCCAGTTTTCTCTGAAGAGCACAGTGGGCCCAAGAAAGTGGTGATAGTAATAATAAATGACATCTATATCACATTTAAATGTGCTAGATACCAAAAGCATTTTATTTTTTAATTAAAAAATATTTTTGTTAAAAGCATTTTAAATCTATTAACTCACTTAATCTTTATACAACCCTATGAGGTAAATACTCTTATTATTGACAATTTAAAGGTTATGAAATTGAAGTATAGAGACATTTAGTAACTTGCCCAGGATCACATAGCTAGTAAGCACTAGAGCCAGGATTCAAGTCTGGGCAGACTTTTTATTTTATTTTTTTTTTATTTGACAGACAGAGATGACAAGTAGGCAGAGAGGCTGGCAGAGAGAGAAGGAAGCAGGCTCCCTGCTGAACAGAGAGCCCGATGAGGGGCTTGATCCCAGGACCCCGGGATCATGACCTGAGCCGAAGGCAGAGGCTTTAATCCACTGAGCTACGCAGGTGCCCCTGGGCAGACTGTTTTAATCCGTGGTCTTCACCACTACATTATACTACCTCTACATGATCCATAATCAGAGGGAACGCCACTGAACACCGAACTTATTCCTGTTTACCATGACACATAGTCCAACATTTAAAAAACCCACTGTATCTTGTAGAAAAGAAAGATGTGTGGTTGAGATCTCTTAAATTTAAAAATAATTTTTTTCTGTTTACTCAACACATAATTACTGAATGTCTACTATATGCCAGGCACTGCTATAGACAGTTTGGGTACAAGAGTGAAATTTCCTGCTTGGATGAAATTTACAATCTAGAAAGGAAGAATTTACAATCTCAACAGTAAATGAACTGTTGACCACCTACTATAATATCTGATCATGGTATGGGCTATGGACAACGTGGAGTGAGAGGACACAAAGTGATGTGGAAGGCTACTTTAGTTCAGGTGGTTAGGAAAGAACTCTCTGGGGAGGACACCCTTGAGCACAGACATGAGGAAGTAAGGGAGTGAACCCTTTGGTGAGGAGTTCCAGAGCCAGACTGCTTGATTCTGTGTGACCTTGGGAAAGTTTCTGGAATTTTCCGTATCTTGGGTTTTCTTATGGACTGAATGTTTGTGTCCACTCCAAATTTGCATGTTGGAATCCTTAGTCCCAAAGTGCTGGTATTAGGAGGTGAGACTTTTGAGAGGTAATTAGGTTATAAGTGTGAAGGCCTTGTACATGGGATTAGTGTTCATATAAAGGAGACCACAGGCATCTTTCTAGCTCTTTCCACCATGTGACAACACAAGGACATGTTGGCAGCCTGCAACGTGGAGGAAGGCTCTCGCCAGCACCTGACCATGCTGGCCTCCAATATCAGATTTCCAGCTTCCAGAACTGTGAGAAATCAATTTCTTCTTCAGAAACTACCCAGTCTTTGCTAATTTGTCATAGCATTCTGAAATGACCGAGACAAGTTCCTTTCTCTGTGAAACAGAGATACTAACAATAGTTGCCTCAGAGTGTTGCGAGGACTAAATAGTTTACTTGTATGTCACTGATTCTAAGACATTGTTTGTCTTTCCTGTTTTAAGATCTCAGAATCAAGATGTTCTTACAACGAATGGGGTTTACCCCTGCTGATGTCCATGCAGCACTCCTGATAAGGTCATTCCTTGGTCATTGGTTAAGACTGTTGCTGTCCCAGGTGCTGTGACAAGATACTTGCAATTGCTCCATGTTTCAGGCCACAAGCTATTAAGGACCACTTTGGGAAGCAACTTGAACCCTGATTGTTGGAAAACATTCTATGACAGTAGATTATAGATTATGATCTCACTTTATAGTAAGATTCCAAGAAACTCTGGTATCAAAACTGGAGAATGGGCATCAGTGGCTTGGAACTGGAAACTCAGGTGAAGCACTCTCAAAACTTACTGAAAATAGTCTCCAAATGTAAATACATTTTAGAAATGCATTAAATAAGTTATTTCACTTGTATATATATTTTTAATTTTATTTACTTATTCATGAGAGACAGAGAGAGAGGCAGAGACATAGGGAGAAAGGGAGCCTGAGGCAGGACTGGATCCCAGGACCCTGGGATCACAACCTGAGCCAAAAGCAGACCCTTAACCGACTGAGCCAACCAGGCGCCCTTATATCATCATCCTCCTCCTCATCATCATCTTCTTTTTTTAAGATTTTATTTATTCATTTGTCAGAGAGGGCAGGGGGAGAGAGAGAGAGAAGCAGGCAGAGGGAGAAGCAGAATCCCTGCTGAGAGTCGATCCCAAGACCCTGGGATCATGACCTGAGCTGAGGGCAGACGCTTAACCAACTGAGCCACCCAGGCATCCCTATATTTTCCTTTCTAGGTGTGAGCATTTGTGATCTCTGTTTTTTTAAAAAGTGCATTAAAATAAGTGCCATCTTTGATAAGCAGAAAATAAAAATTCAAAGTGCAAAAAAGCATTCTTCATGTTTACTTACATGTTTTTTCAGATTGGCTCATAAAATAATATATTTTATAAACAAAGCCTGTTGGTGTCAGTGAAGTGTAGTGAAACTTATAAAATAGTGTCTATTACTAAGTAAAAGGAGCCAGTCATAAAAAGCTATATACTGTATGATTCCAACTGCATGGCATTCTGGAAGAGGCGAGACAATGGAGACAGTAAAAACATGAGTGGTTGTCAGGGGTTGGGGAAAAGGGATGGATAGGTGTAGCACAGGGGACTTCCGGGTCAGTGAAACCACTCTGTATGGTACTACACTGTTGGATACAAACCCACAGAAAGTACACTAAGAGTGAACCTGAATATAAGGTATGGGCTTTGGTTCAATTTATTTGAATAGTTATAGTCAATGTAGGTTCATCAATTATAATAAATGTACCCTTTGGTTGGGGATGTTGTTAACGAGGGAGACATATACATGTGGTATATGAGTAATCTGTGTACCTTTTGCAAATTTTTGCTGTGAACCTAAAACTGTTCTAAAAAAATATTTAAAAAATCTGGAATAAACCACAGATTTCTAAGAATAGTTGTCTTGTCATTTTTCTCTGCCCTATGGTGTTATCCATATCCCATCACACACACAAAATAAATAAACAAGCACAGGCCCTAAGGAGATAGGAAAATACCTTCAAGTTTGGAAGAGAGTATTCTAAGAAATTCAAGAGAGAAACTGGTGAGGAGATTTGAAAAATGACACTGATACCTTCAACTTCGAGGTAGCGGATATAGGGGATGATAGTGCACTCATAGAATAACTGGAAGGTTTTGGAATAGTGTAGACTTGTGCTCTGCTTCTCATCTGCCCTGGGAGGTGGGGATTGTCTGTAGCACTCTCACGCCATCACTCCCATGGGAGTAGAATGGAGATGCTGTGTGAGGTACACAGGCTGATGGACCAGCAGTGAGCTCATCTCCTTCACTCACCAATGGAGGACTGAAATCAGCAGAATGTTTCTGGGATAGCCAAGAGGATTGTGGATGTGACATTGAAAAATAGAGGAGCTGGGGATGTGTGGGAATGAGGACAACTCCTCCATATGTATGGTCAGCAGGCTCTGAGGAACCCCAGAAACCTAGATGCCATGTCAGAGGTAAAAAGATTGAGGATAAAGTGTAAAGGGATAACATTTTCCCTAAAACAACCCAAGATGTGGAAGTTTACCCTGAGCTGGCAACAATGTGTCTTGTTCTTGATGGAGTAGGGGCTTAAGGAAAAACCATGTTCAGTTCTAAGAGGAAGAAGGATAGTTCTAAGGATATGGCTTGGGAATACTTACCTGCATATGCATATATCTTTAGGAAAGCCATTAATTTGGAGGAATTATGAGGGGGAAATAGCGTCCTCTAAATCCATAATGTGAAGAAAAATTTGTTCAACTACCAAGGAATTTTCCTTATTTTGTAGTAACTTTCTTAGAGGAATATAGACAAAGGATTTAATCAAGATCATTAAAAAACAGTATGAGGTTCTTTTGAATGCTTACCTTACTTCCAAAGGAAAGATTCTAGAATAATTTTTGCAATTCAGTGAGGCACATACTTTTTATTGTGTTCATTGGGAGCCTGGGGGATGCCAGCCACTCTGTTCTACCATGGGTTTATTGACATACTAAAGAAATACTCAGGGAACTTGTTTTCCTTAAAAAAAAAAAAAAGTATGAATTGAATCCAACTTTATAGAAATTCCAGCAGAAGATTGAGGGGCTCCAAGGACACAGAGATAAATAGATTAGAGAAAATTTTGTGGGATAATCTTCAGAAAGAAAAGGCTCAAATATTGTACTTAAAGAAAGGAGATGATGGCAAATTGTGTGAGGAATGCAAGAGGATTGCAAATGAAATATGGGAGTTAATCCTTGAAATTCATGAGCAAGTCTGGACCTGCCCAGGAAGTCACGGATGGTTATGTTATGAAAAACGTTTCATTGACAATAAAGAGTTGTCATAAGCAAAACTTAAAAGAAAAATTTTATAAATTGTGGATTTCTTAATTTTGGATTTTTTGTGATTGGCACGCACGCTTCATTAAGATGTCCGTGACAAGCCTTAGATGAGGTGTGGACTTCTCATCTTTTCTCATTGCCTGGAGTAGTTCCCTTCTTATTGAAAGGCAAATTTCACATATCCCAGAATCAAGAGCTGGGAGAGACAAGGGCAGCTGCAAGCATTCATGAGCAGCACGTCATTCCTGTCTTAGGTCCTTTGCCTCAGTAAACAACACCACTTGGGAGATGGCCAATGGTGAGTGTTGCTGGGACTTTCTTCAGCTGGACCAACACAAAGAAGTCTTCCTTTTTTTTTTTTTTAATTTTTAATCTTGTTCTTATTTGGATTACATACATTTGTTAGTTTAAGAAATATATTTAAATTAAAAATCCTATGTTTGAGACTCTTTTTCCATTTTGTAGTTTTCACCAGTTTTCCCAATAATGCCCCTTTCTTTCCCAGATCCAATTCAAGATCATACATTACATGTAGTCATGTCAATGTAGTCCTCTCCAATCTCCGTGACAAGAATTTTAAATAACTGAAAAATATTCTAAAGATTTTATTTACTTATTTGAGAGAGAAAGAACAAGAGAAAAAGAGAGAGAGAGAGAGCACAAGCAGCGGGGAGAGGCAAAGAGAGAGGGAGAAGCAGACAGCCCACTGAGCAGGAAGCCTGACGTGGAGTTCAATCCCCGGACTGCAGGATCATGACCTGAGCTGAAGACAGACACTTAACTGACTGAGCCACCCATGTGCCCCGGAAATTTTTGATGTACGTTTTCTAATCTACATTAATTAAAAACAAAAGGATCAAAAGCCCAGAAGTTAGATATGGTTATTATATATGTCGAGAATGAGACAAAAATTTGAAGTATCTCAAATTGAAGACACTAATGCCTTTATACTGAATAAAATTCAACTCTTACCAGGCAGTCCTGGGGGAAACACATCGAATTGTGCAACCATAGCAACCAAGGTATAGAACAGCTCCAGCAGCCCCAAGAATTTGTTTATTCTGTCACTTCAGAGTCAGGTCCTTAGAACACCAGCCACACTCTCCCCTAAACATTCAGCTCATGGCAACTACTTTATGGACATGAAATTATTCACATATTCCCTTTATATCTCTTAATATCTGTAGAATGTGTAGGGATGTCACTGTTCCCATTCTCAATACTGGTAATTTGCGACTTCCCTTTCTGATCAGATGTACTGGAGATGCACCAATTTTAATGATTTAAAACAATCAGCTTGTGATTTTATTGATTTTCTCCCCTGTTATTCTATTTTATATTTCATTGATTTTTGTACAGATCTTGATTCCTTCCTTCTTTCCTTGTTGGTCTAATATGTTCTTTTTCTAATTAAGATGGAAGCTTAGTTTCTTGATTAGATTCCTTACTAAACATTTATTTCTAGCAATATCAAGTGCTGTTCTAGCTATGTTACACACATTTTATGCGTTGTGTTTTATTTTCATTCATTTAAAAATATTTTCTATTTTCCACTGAGTCTTGCCCTTTGAGGCATGGGTTACTTAGAACTGTGTTGTTTAATTTCCAAAATTTTCGGGGTCTTCTAGGTACTTTTCTGTTCATTACTAGTTCAATTTCTAGTTGTTTTGTGTGATTTTAGTTATTTTTAATAATTTAAGAAAAAAACAATTTCAATATTTTGTGTGATTTCAATTATTTTTAAATTCATTAAACTTCAAGTTTGTGGGCACCTGGGTGGCTCAGTCAGTTAAGAGTCTACCGTCAGCTCAGGTCATGATCCTGGACTCCCAGGATGGAGCCCCTACCCCCTGCCAGGCTTCCTGTTCAGTGGGGTGTCTGCCTCTCCCTCTCCTTCTGCCCTTCCTGCTTGTGAACTCGCTCTCTCTCTCTCTCTCTCTCAATAAATTTCAACAATCTTTAAAAAAATAAAATAAAATTCAAGTTTGTTTTATGGATACACAATTTTATAGAAAATGGTTTATTATGATCCTCTTCCTCCTGCACTTGAAAATAATGTGTATCCTACTCTTGTTAGAAGGAGTGTTCTGTTAATGTAAATCAGGTCAGGTTTGTTGATAGTGTGCTATTTGTATCTTTTCTATTCTTACTGGTATTTAAAATCTGTTTGTTTTTATCAATTACTGAAACAGAATTAATGAAGTTACCAACTGTAATTGTGGACTCATCAATGTCTTCTTTTTTGATCAATTTTTGCTTCAGGTACTTCAAAAGTCCCATTGTTAGGTTCATATACATTTAGAATTATTATGTCTTCTTGATAAATTGACCTCTTTATCATTGTGTAATAACGTCTGTCACTATCCCTGGTAATATTTCTTGTTCTCAAGTCTCTTTGCCTGATTCTATTTTGTCTGATATTCTCCAGCTTTCTCTGGATTAGTATTTTTATAATAAATCTATTTTTCATTTTTTTACTTTTAACCTGTGTTTAAAATTAGTTTTTTATAGATAACATAAAGTTGAATTTCTCACTTATCCAATCTGATAAACTCTTTTAGTGGATATATTTAGACTACTTATGTCTAACATAATGATTGTTATATGTTTAAGTAAAACCTACCATTTTGTTTGTTGTTTTCTACTTGTTCTATGCATTCTTTGCTCCTCTTTTATTCCACTTGTTTTGGATTGAGTATACTTTCACTTTCAATATTATCTTCACTTTGGGTCTATTATTCACAAATCTTTTTTTTTAAAGATTTTATTTATTTATTTGTCAGAGAGAGAGAGAGAATGAGCACAGGCAGACAGAATGGCAGGCAGAGGCAGAGGGAGAAGCAGGGTCCCCACCGAGCACAGAACCTGATGTGGGACTCGATATCAGGACTCTGGGATCATGACCTGAACCAAAGGAAGCCGCCCAACAAACTGAGCCACCCAGGTATCCCCATTCACAAGTCTTTTTAAACAATTTTATTTTTAGTGCTTGTCCCATGGTTTACAATATTTATCATTAAGAAAGCATGTTTTCCTAAAATAATATTCTACTACTTTGAGCATTATTTAAGAACCTCATAGCACATGCTCCCAATTCCTCTCTCCCATATTTGATCCTGTTGCTGTCATTCACCTTTCTTTTATGTGTGCCATGATGCATCACTATTAATTTCACTTTGGACAGCCAATTTTTTTTAGTGATTAGATATAAAAAAAATTTATATTTATTTTTATTTTCACCATTCCCAAAGATCTTCATTCTTGTGTACATCAAAGTTTCTTTCTAATAGCAACTGCCTTTTACCTGAAGAGTTGTTTTTAGCATTTCTTATAGTACAAGTCTGCTAAAAAGAATTATCTTGGCTTTTGTTTACTAATTCTTTCCTCAGCTGTATTGATTCTCTCAATGCTTCCATTAAATTTGTTTTTCATCTCTATTACCCTTTTTTTTTTTTTCAAGCATTTCTATTTGGCATCTTCTTTCAGTTTCAATTCTCGGGGTTGATGATAATCCCCATCTGTTCAAATATGTTGTCCATCTTTTCTCCCAGAGTCTTTAATGTATTAATCATTGCTAATTTAAATTGATGCCGGATGATTTCAATACCTGGGGAATCTCTGGGTCTGATTCTTTTAATTCCCTTCTCCCTTGGCAGTGGTTGTATCTTTTTGCATGCAGGATGTGGTATGTAGAACACTAGAGAGTGAGGCCAGTATTACATAGCTGTGCAAATAGCAATACCTCATCTTCTGCTGGTGTTTGAGTCAATATGTTCAGATATTCAGCTGGTTTCAATTTTGTTCTTGGCTCTGGACCTCATCAGTTTAATTCTGGTATTATCTCGTGCTTAAGGTGGAGGCTGGTTTGCCAGGTGAGTTTTATCAATGTTACTGCTCTACCCTCAGCTTTCGGCCTTCCTTGTGTACCTACAAACCAGGGAAGTTGTCTCTCCAATACTCTTGCCTTTCACTCAGCAGTAAACAGCGACTGCTTGTTATTTGATGGTTTCTGGGATGGTAGTGGTGGTGGGGTGTGGGGGATACTCTTTGTTGCCCTGTTTCTCCCTCATTATTAGGCAGGTCCTACATTAAAGGGTCTCAGAGTTGGAGTTTTCTTGATGAGCTTGCCTTTCCCCCAAAGTAGGTAACCTCAAATTGTCTGGGCTTAATAGTTTTCTAACCGTCCTCTAGTCACAGAGTTTTTCTTTTTCCCTTCCCCCAGCTGAAATGGATCTTCACGCACATGCTAGGGCGAGAGGGTTTTCTGCCCTTCCACTGACAGCTTAGATATTTGTTACTTGGAAGACAGGGTCTGGACAGGATTTTTTGCTTTTTCCATAGCAGTGTCTTCTCCCCTATCCAGGCTCTCAAAAAAAGTTAGGGTTTTGTTGGATGTTTTGGAATCTTCTGTTGTAAGATAAGAGCAACATTATTTTCAGCTTCTCTATATCCCAGATGGAAACCAGTATGTCTCCAGATATATCATTTTTATTGTTCTTTTGTTTCTTTGTTTACAAATTTGACACATGATCAATACTAAATGTTTCAGCCACTTAAAAAAAATAAGTTCATTAGAAATCATTACACACAAATACAACTCCCTCAAGATTCATTTTTCTTGGCTCAATTATAAGCTTTGGAGAAAATGGCTATAAAATGGAATTAAAGTATAATAACCCTGGACCTCAGGGTAAGGTGCTAATGCAACCTTGGGTAAGAATCTGGACATGAAAACGTACCACCTCATGATGGACAGGTTTCAATCTAATGGTATGGAATGAGTGTTCAGTAGTGAACCATATGGAAATGATCAAAGTACCAGTGCTCGAAGGTGTACATTTCCTAGTTCTATCTAAATGTGTCTGAAAGTAAAACTCTTCCTCTGTTATATTTTTAGCACCTGGAACAGTGCCTGGCACATAATGGTCACTCCATAATTTTTTCTATGAATAAATTAATGACTGAGAAAGTCCTGTGTTTCTTGTACAATTAATTTTGAGGCTTCAAGGAGACACTGGACTTTCTACTGTTTATAAGAGTATATGAGAGTTTCAGTCATTAATTAAAGAGATAAAATTAAAATTACACATTATATCTCAGGCTGGTAAACAGATCGTGTAGTTGTTTTTCTTTAACTGAGATTCATGGTGCTTTGTAAACCTCATTTTCTTTCTTTTTTTAAAGATTTTTATTTAGGGGGCACCTGGGTGGCTCAGTGGGTTAAACCTCTGCCTTCAGCTCAGGTCATGATCTCAGGATCCTGGGATCAAGCCCCACATCGGGCTCTCTGCTCAGCGGGGAGCCTGCTTACCCCTCCCTCTGCCTGCCTCTCTGCCTACTTGTGATCTCTCTGTCTCTCTCTGTTAAATAAATAAAATCTTTTTTAAAAAAGATTTTAATTATTTAGGAAAAGATTTTATTTATTTATTTGACAGATAGAGATCTGGCAAACAGACAAAATGTGCTGTTGTATCTACCTGTGATGTCATACCAGACGGCCTTGTCTTGGCAGCAGAATGAGATGGTTGCTCTCTCCTTAGCAATTTTAGCTATTTTTTCTGGACTGTGTCAGCATCATTATTCATAGGAGGGATCACGCAATGTCTATTTTGAATGTGGTATTCTTTTAAGTAGTAGATTGTTCTAGGGTCCATCATCTTTCTTCCTTCATGTCAGTCAATCAAAGCAGGACTGGAATATAGGGTGTTCCTGGAATATAGGGTTTCTGCAGTTGATCCTGTTTGTTAATTACAAAGCATCCATTCCTTCCTTCCTCCTTCCTAATTCTGTTTAGGTAATCACTCCTCTCCACTCCCTGAAAGCCAGATTTGTGACTTTAGAATAGCTTAACTTATCTGCACTCCAGAAATGGTTCCCAATAACTAAACCAAGTATGGTAATTCTACCCATAGTGATTGATTTATTCAGGGACCCAGGTTTAAGCGAGTCAGTGCACAGGCATTTCCCTGAGACTGTACTGGTACAGGATTAAGCATATGATCAATTTGGCTCAGTCAGATTACAAAGAAGAATTTCCATTTCAGGTTTGGAGGAAAGAAATTCTTTCACTGGTTAGACAAGAACCAGACAAGAACAAGAATTCTCTTTAAGAATTCTTTTAGAATTTTTTAGATTTTTTTTTAGAATTTTTCAGAATTAGACAAGAACAAGAATTCTTTTTGCCACAATTATGGTGAACAAACAGTTTGGATGCAAGCCCAACCCAAAACTGACACCTGAGAGAAAAGCAGAACAGAGAGAAGAACATCGTAATAGAGTCAGAGCCCTTGATTATGTCTTGCTTGCAGACTGTCCCACTGCTGGGCTCTTTATTATTTAATATAATGCATCCTACGATTTTTTTTTTTTGCATCTTATGATTGTTTAACACATCTTAGAATTTAGAGTCAAGGTTTTTTATAACAAGGAGGATTTTTTTTTTTTTTTGGAGAAGAGAGGAGAGGAAGTGAGAGGGCAGAGGGAGAGAGAATCTTAAGCAGCCTCCAGGCCCAGCATGGAAGCCTAATGCAGGGCTCAATCTCACAACCCTAAAATCATGACCTGAGCCTAAATCAAGAGTTGGACAGGCGGTCAACCAACTGCGCCACCCAGACACCCCTAAACAGAAACATCTTAATTCATACAGTTTTAATATTTAGTAACAATTATATGATCTTGGATCCACCCCTTCCTGTCTTTGGGACTTTGCTCTTCCATTGAACAATTAAGGGTTTGGAGATGTGTCCTCTAAATTGTCCTAATTTTCTAAACTTTAATGTCTGAAAGATAAGCCACAGGTCAGGGCATCATGTCATTCTTAAAACAATATAAGAAGTCAAGTGGGCAGTTAAGGCCCAAAGTTTAGGACAAAAGACATGACAAAGTATGATACATTTTAAGAACAATGAGACTTCGGAAGTTTACCTGAAGGACTCAGGGGGAGACACCCAAACTGCCCAAACTCTAGTTGTTATAAGAAGAGCCAAGAAGAGGAATAGGTAGTGAGTGAACCTTTTGGAAAGTACACAGTTTGAAAAGAGTGGCTGTTTCTTTCCTCACTTTCACCTGTGGTGGAGGGGTAGCCAGTTGCTTCAGAGCTCAGGGGCCTCTGGTAGACTAGTTCATAAAGATTGGGGGTGCCTGCCATGAGGGGAGACCTGAATTTTTTCCCCAATTATAAATCTGCATGGCTTGCGGTTTATTAATCTGTGCCTTTATCACCATGAACAGAGGAGTAGAGAACTACAACACCGCAGGGCTGAGAAGGGGAACAGAGTAAAGCAGTCTGTCCTGCGGATACCTGAGATCCCTGTGCATGGCACCAAGAAAGGTTTGTGGGCTTAACCTGGGTTGTCTGCTGAATCAGGGAGCCCAAGCAGGATGGAGTACCTTTTGGGAGGCCTGGGGTAATGGGCAAATGGAACAGAGGCCGGGTTTCCCAAATCATGGAGTTGTGTAGACAAGAGATGTCCTGCTGTGTAGAGGGAGGACTTGAACTTCTGCATGTCACACGGGGCTGCCTTAATGCCGATGAAATAGTGAATGTTTTCAGAAGGAGGGCAGGAAAGGAAGACATGAGTTGGTGAGTTTTCTTGGAGCAATACCATGCCTCCTGCATAATTACACACACACACACACACACACACACACATTTTTTGAGGAAAAGGAGGATGATCAAGATGATATGCCCAAGCTCCTATTACTCTTCTTTATGACACTATAGCTTAGAAACACTCATTTTCAGGCTCTGACCCCTTTCCTATGTCTTTCACTTCAAGTCCTGATACTCCTTCATACACACGTAGAACTCCTGGTGTCCTGGACCCACTTGTTGCTCCTGACGTACTCTGTGTCCTCTCACACTCACCTGGGGCTGAGCCCTAAGGCCTTCTCTCCTGGTCCATCTGGAAAACTCCTTCTCTGCTATTAAGAAGAGATTTTTCAAGGCTTTCTTGACTGTCTCTTACAAGATTTGGGTCTTCCTGGATACCCTGTGCATCTCTTTTCATTAATCTTTATTTACTTCCTGACTCATGTATACTTGGGACCTCTTGTATAATCTAAATTTCGTATTTTTCTTACCTTGAATTAGTACCATTTACCTTCCTCCGTATTTGTTTGCAGGGAGCATGTTCCCACTGCTTACTTCCTACTGCTCTGTTGTAATAAAGTTATTTGGAATTCAAATTGCATTCTCCAAGGTGTTGTCCACACCTTCTACTCTAGAAAAATGTTGACAGAGCTGCCTATATAATGAAATCCTGTTACTTTTATAGATAGGAAGGTTGTTTAAAGATTACTAATCAACAAGCTAGTTTCAATGATTAGGAATCTGAGGTCATCAGAGGTGAAATTACTTCTTCAAATTTACAGAGCTGCTTTATAGTAAAGCCAAAACACAAACCTGATATCCCAATAGACAGTAAGGTGTGATAGGTATTTCCCCCCCAAACCCCAGTACTATTGGCAAAACCAAACACACCATCTTAAATTGAACTCGCTCATGATTCTATGACAAAATTACAAAGCAACAGCTGAGTAATCTCACATTGACTTCAGAACCTCTGGTCACAGCTTTGAGTACAGGATACTCCAGGCCAATACACGACATGTTTAGCCAGGATCACATGTGTCGGAAAAGATAAGGTTAGCACAGGACAAGGCAACTAGCAAAAAATGTTATATATTCCTGGCACCATCCTTGGAATTTGGGATTCTTAAAACTGGAAGGGACCCTACAAGTTACTCAGAGAAGTGCCTTCTATGTGTCAAGCATTTCCACAGTCCATTGACATGCAAAGTCTTATTTATTCATTACAAAACAAATAATGTTGAAAAAAGTGTTAACCTCTGTTTTTAAGATGGCAGAACTTGGGTTGAGATCAGGTAAATTCGTTACTCAAATTTAAAGTCAAGAAGCTAGAGAGCTGATCTACAAACACAGGTGTGCCCAGCTCCAAGACCTTAACCTTTTGTGTCTAAATCAGATTTACTTCCTCCAATTACAGGATTCTCTTGTACAGATTACAGGGAGTTATGTCCCCATCTTCATCCAGAACAACATAGTCTGGAGTGGATTCTGTTTTGAGAGGCAGCTCTTCTCCATTTGACTAGCTCTGAGTTTTCTTTGTAATTTTTGACCCCCAGATTTGCCTACCAGAAACTTCCACTGAGTCTTTCTGCAGCTTTTTGGAGCAAATCTAAACAAGCTAATTCTTTGTAACTCTATTTTCCCCCAACTCTTTGTTTTTTCCCCAACCCTGAGCCTTCATTTCTTCAGAGAAAACATCCAGTATTCTCTTAACTATTCTCTGTAAAACTTTCCTCATGAGCTACTTCCCAGGTGGTGCTTCTTGCACCTTGTATTTTATAACTGTCGGTGTCACTGTTGAAGCACAACACCCAGAACAGGACACAGTACCCTACTTGTAGTCTGTTTGCAACTTGTTACAGGGGTATTAAGTTCCATTGAATGCAGTCAAAGTTTATTAGCTTTTCATCAGGATCCCAGCACACTAAGGACAGATTTTCTGAGCACCCTTTACAAGGCTTGAGAACACTCAAGAAACTCTCCAAAACTAAGCCAACAACACTTAAAATTCATTCCATTAAAAAGAAACACTCTTAACATGCAGTCAAATGCAGCGGAATTGGATCTCAAGTCCCAACATTAAAGACTTTTACAGGAAATTACAAGCTACTCAGCCCTGTATTACTTTTGTTCAATTAATCATGGAGCTGAGTTATACTTGGTAGAACTTTTGCCAGCATCTGTGTTGAGATGTGCATTGGCCCTCATCTGATGTCATTTCTATGAACACCCCAGTTACTGAAACCAGGCCATATGAATAATAGAACCACAAATTCCAGACTGGGTCACCATATGTTAAGAAATGTAGTTTCTTTTTCTGACTGCACATTTTAAGACTGCTTTTTACCTTAATGGGTTCCCAGGTAACCTGTTGGACCCTTCTCTCCAACACAAGAGAGAGTCAGCAGCAACCTAGAAAAATCATTTTTCTCTGTCCTCAAGAATTAAGAAAGAAACAGGATAGTCAAAGCAATTTTTAATCAACACTAGTGTCACATATCTTTTATACAGTTAGTGCAGAAGCAATGTGTTATAAGAAGAAAAATACATCTTTTGGATGTCACAGCTAACCAATACTGTTAACAGTATGCTTGCAAAATAGTAAAAGGCTCAGCTAGATTATAAACAGTATAAGAGCATTTCTGTCTTTAGCATCATGTTGCATACATGGCAGATAATGCTGTACACATTTGCATGAATAAATGAATGAACCAATACAAATGGTTGCCATTGGCTTGAATCATTAGGTTTGAGTGTTTCCCTGGTGAGGTCTTTCGGGCCTCCTTCAGTGAGCTGGCCTTTAGATTTTTGATGTCATTGCTGATTAGTAATGCCGATAGCCAGCGCCCCGAGACAAAGTCTGATTCCTCAGTTTTATGCTCTTTCATAATTTAGTTGGATGAATGAATGACCTTAGGTCCTCCACACATGTGGTTTTATTCTTCTATCTTGGGAGAGATGATACGATCAAAAAGATTATTTTCCATCTGGTCCAGACACAGACTTTCCAAGTTAATAAAAATAGGCCTTATGTTATGAATAGGTTTAGGAAGAGGTCAGATGTTTTTAACAGTATCCTGACAGGATTATTATTTTGTAAGGAATAAGATAAAAAGTTACAGTAATAGGACAAATGTGTTATCCTTGTAACTTGCAAAAGATATAAATTATCTTAGAAGAAAATAATATTTATTTCAGTGAAGAGTGCTTGCTCTTAGGTAATTTGTGATGTAATCAGATCTTTTTGATATAGAGAATAATTTGAAAGCAGAGAATGCACGGTCTTTCTCACTCACAGAATGAGACATCATACCTTTCCATTTGTAAGATATCAAAACCTGGGCTAAGAAAGTCCTTTCATGTACAGGCAAAGATCTTAGCTAAGATAAAGAACTGGGGCCTTGTTTTCAAGTATAGATCTTCACACACACACACACACACACACACACGCCCTCTACCACATAGCAGAGTAAGGAGCATTACAGGGGAGAAAGTGGAGGGGGAGGGTATGTGTGAGGGAACCTGCTACACCAGAGCTATGATAGCATTTACATTGTGTAATTGTATTTGTTATTTGACTATTGAGCTAATGCTTTTTCTACACACTGAGGTCCTTTGCCCTGCTCCCTCTTGTGTCTCTGCTTTCTAGCCTGATGATCAGCATGTAGTAACTTCTCTATTTAAACAAATGAAGGTTAAAGACATAAATGAAAAGCTTCCTTTCTCAGTAAAAATAAAACCCACAATCTTTCAGGTTGGGACCAGGAGGAGAATTTTCATGGGTGAGGGAAAGCTGGTGATCAGCCCATGTCTGTCCCAGTGACTGATCTTTCCCTTCAGGGTCTATCACTCATTGTCTCTGACATCTCTATGTGGCCTACACCCTCTTCATACTCTTGTCCAAGCAGGGACACTGGACCTCTCTCTTAATATCTCTTATTCCAGATGAGGCAGAACTTGAATATCCAAATAAAATTTAAATACAGACTCATGGATAATAAAGGGGAAATAAACACAGAGTTGTAGGAACTTCAAAAGTCCAGTTTAAAGAGGTTTTTTTGGAATTTTGAGTGGTATAGAAATAAATTATCTGGTAGATTACAATGAGATAAAAGAAACCTAAATAAGTTAACATCTGTTTCTTACTAAAATATTAAATTGAGCTTGTAAATGATATAACCATGAAATATTCCAGAACCTAGAATACCTTGTGGTCCAATTTTCTGTATTTTCAGGGAATCCAAAAATATGAAAAGAATTGTCCACCATAATACAGAACTAGTGCAAGAGATAAAATTGAAATTCAGTCCTCTCGATATCCAGTTCCGTTCTTTGGTCACCCAAGAAAATGTTAATTACCAACTGCCAGACTCTTAAGGTCTCCATGGGCCCTAATCACTGAAATCTAAAACTGATTATAAATCAAATTAATTCTACTTGTGATATTTTTATTAAAATATGCTTTATCTTTATAACTTCCTATTGTTTTGTAACTGGGGACATAACCCAGTGCATTAAAAAAATCTTGATAGTTGCTGTTAACTGACAAATTATTTGTAAGGTAGTAAAACAGGAGGCAAGAGGTTAATTGTTTGTTTAGAAAAAGAGTTCAGAGATCATTGCTACTTCTCTTTCAATTTGTCAGATGGAGTTTTGTGAGTAATTTAGGAGATAATCACATTCAGGAGATGATCACTTAAGAAATGAAGGGACTAAATTGTTCTGGGCCAACAGTGTGATAGAAGAGGTATTCAAGGATGGATTAAGATGATGACACAAAGGAAATGTTGAGTAAATTTGCCTGGGAGGAGCAAGGAGAATGGGCAGAAAAGATGGAGACAAAGAAAGTGAGGTAGTTAATTGACCTAGAATATCTGCCTAGAAGCTTGTCAATCCTTTCAGATTGCTAGTTCACCTTTATTAGACTGTCCACCTGGAACTGGAATGGCACCATCAGTCTGTATCTCCAGGTGCACTGCAATCAGCAATGACTGTTTTGCTAAGTTCCTGGATGAACAATTACTAATAAGCAAGTTCAATCATAACACTAGAAGAGAGAAATGAAAATAATGATGTATGCAAGAAAACTTCTGTCAAAGCAGTGTTTGGGGTAAACAATGGAAAGATGTTATCATTTCTTAAGGGGATTAGACCACACCATATGATGAAACCTTCATAGAAAAGAAGGCAGGCATGGTCATTAGGATGGGATGAGGGAAAACTAAGTCATCTACAGAGCCTAGAGAAGGCTAGAGTGTGCAATGTTAAAGGACTGAGCAAGTTTGGATGTGATTTTGACAAGCATGAGAATCAAAGATTTCTTATCAGTGGAGTGGCGTATGTCCCTGGGAGTTATCATAGGAAAGGGGAAGACCCAAAATCTAAGTTATATATTGGACCTAGCCAGTAGGCTGTTACTAGACATAACTAGAGGACTAGGAAGAGAACCAAGGCAAAACATCTTGGAGTTCTACGGACTGGGATAGCCACAGGAGTGTTAAAGGGAAATACTTGGGATACACCAGGGCATTCCGGGTTTATTCAATGTACCAAGGCTGAGTCTATGGCACCAAGGACCATCTACACTTGGTGCACTAGGTAAGAACAGTGACTTGGAGATTAAAAATATTGATTCTGAATTCTGGCTTTGCAGCTTACCAGCTATGAGGCCTTGGGGCATAGATTAATTAAGCTATTTGAACCTCACTTTCCCATTTGTATAAGATAATGCCTAACTCGTGGGCCTCATCAATAAGATTAAAGGAAATACTATTTAAGCTCATAGTTCAGTATGTTCATGTCAGTGTTCAGCAAATGATTGATATATTATTTTAATTATTTTTTACTGATGAGAGCAAACGTTGCTAATATCCCTGTGGCCCTAGCCAGGGTGGATAGGAACTAGGTGAGCTTGCCTGACAATGATGGCATGAGCTCTAGATGAGCCAGCCAACGAAACTGAGGAATTGAGAGGGGTAAGCTGGGTCTCAGCCATCAAAGGGGCCACCTTTGATAAGGATCTATTTAGTTAATTCCTTCTTAAATTTTGTTGCCAAAAATAGAGTACAGAAATTTCATGTCCCAGTCTCTGCAAAGTTTTATTGTTTTAAGAATCAAACAAAGCCCCAAGTTAACATTTCAGTTGAAGGCTTTACTGAATATTATAGACAAGCCATTTAAACCATTGGAACATATGAGTATACTTGTACTGCAGACTACTCTAAAAAACACTTGGATAAGAATTCATTTTGTTAAGTAGTTAAGCAGTTCCCCTGTAGAACTGTTCAGACTATCAATTGACATGGCAAAACCTCACTCCAGATAATGGAGAAAATATAGTTCAGTGCAATTTCTGCCCATAACATCACAAATCTGTGGGGTCTGAATAAATGAGATTTTACTGTGTCAGAGAACATCAGGGGGTTTCCCAAGAAATTTACAAATATACGTCAAAGTTAACTTCACAGTTACTAAGGATTCCTATCTCCCCATCAGTTGTGAACATGGAAGTACAGTATAAATGTAATAATCCTGATAAGAAAAGTCATTCTTAGCTTAATTTAATAAAGAAAGAAAAAACCCCCGAGACCAGGGGTCTGTTCCAAATCCTTTCTGAAATGTATAGAGTTGTAGACCTTTACCTTTGCCCAAGAGAAATCCAAGATATGAAATTTATTGATCTATATATTCAACAAAAAAATCGAATTGAGTGTCTATAGCACTGGGAGACCAAAGTGAGTACAAAAGATAAAGGGGCTGCCCTCATGGAACTTACATTCTAGTGCAAGGAGACAGACAATAAATATGCAAATATACTATAATTCAAGTAGAGATAAAAGGAATTAGGAAAAATGTAGCAGAATAAGGGCTGGGAGATAAATGGGAGAAGATGCTTTTAGAGACAGCATGTCAGGGGTGGACTCTCTATGGAAGGGACAGATGAACAGAGACCAGAATGAAATGAGGCAGTGAATGTAGCAGAAGGCAGGCCTGGCAGGGTCCTCTGTGACATACCATCAACCCTTGTCCCCCTAGTCACAGAGGCTTCTTCCTCAATAGTAATGCCATTTTGAGACCTGGGGATATGACTCCTGTTTCCTCCAAAGATGCAGCAAGAACACAACATGTATTCTACCACCTTTGTCATGACCAATTTTCATCACTTTCTACTGCCAACATTATTTTAATACTAATGGCCTGTCCCTATGGATTTACTAGCTCAGGTTTTTAAGTACCGTTTATGAGTCTGGGTAAAAGGAAATAAAAACATATGCAAGAACTAATTTAGGTAGCTTGAAAAGTCTTTTATATCAGGAATTTTTCAAAGTTGTTTTGATAGCAGAAACCCTTTTCTCAGACACTAGATTGTAAAATAGATTATGTCATCTAAAACAGAAAAAAAAATAACTGTTTTGGATGAGGAGGGCTGGAGGTCTCAAAGATGGGACTGCTCACAAATTCTTAGACCGTCCTCATAGTGCTAGGAGCAAGTCTCCTTAGAAGAAATAGAAAGAAGATGAAGTTCACGGATGGTGGCAGGGGGAATGTTTGTGTGTATGTGTGTGTGTTTTAAGATATTCAACATTCCTTCTTTGAGTTTCTGGCCAATACAATGCACTGTCCAATAAACTGAGGACAAGAGTGAAGAGTAGAAAAGAGATAAAAAGAAATCACATATTGATCATATTCCTAAGGAAATAAGATAGTGAGATATAATGGTTAAATGTATGAGGTTTTAGTCAAATAATCTCAAAGCTCAGTTCTTAGCAGTGTGGTCTTAATGTTAACCAACCTTACTATCCTTCTGTTTCTTCAGATGTGCAATGAAACCTATTGATTTGGTCCTTCATCACACTATAGGTGCTCCCTACCAGAAGATTTTCTCCAAACACTATGGATAAATCACACTCCTCCTCCAAGTAAGCTTCATTGGACTGAACAATAGAGAAACAAAAGTGAGCTCACTTTATGAGAATGAGGAATCAAGGCAAAGCATTCTGGTGCCCAGAAGAATGACCCCATACTGGACCTATTCTGTTGTCATTCTTGGACTCTAGTTACCTCCTGTCTTAAGAAGTTATCCAGATGGAAGAGTTGGGCCTTTCACATGTTAGAAGTGATCAAGGCCTCTGTCCCTGACTTGAGTTCTTTTGCAAGGCTTGGTTTTAAAACTAAATTGCTGGAAAGCAAAGATCTCAATCAATTCAAAACCCAATACCCCTTGTGCTAAGTCTGCCTTGCACAGTCCCGGGCTGGTGGAGGGACTACAGAGAGTACTTGCATGGTTGGTCCTGCATTTTCAGCAACATCACTCAGGTATCAGAAGCATTTCATTCTGGTGGCATGTAGAGGCCCCTTTCCCTTTGATAGCAAGAATGTACCGGTTCCTTGATAAAAAGCATGAAATCTGTCTCCCTGGTGCTGACAGAGGAAGGGAAAAGACTTTCAGGTCTGTGGGGGCCTGTGGGAACACAGTGTTTGAGCATGTGTGCCTGCGTGCAGGGAGTAGCTGAGGGTAAGAGATGAATGCTGAAAGGGACTTCTTTTGCCAATACATTTATTTTATGATGATGAGCATATTAAATAAAAGTCATAAAGTAGCAACACAGGGCCTTGCATATAGTAGGCATTCAGTACATGGTGGCTGCTCTTCTAATCAATAACCATGAGGCATGCCTGCATTGGTCAGGAGTCATCTGAGAGCAAGAAACAGAACTCTACTTCAAACTACCTTAAACAAAAAGGGAATTTTTTTTAATAGATTGGAAAAAACAGAAATCAAAAAAATCAGAGAGGAACATATATACAAAGTGGTTTCACAGGTGTTGGAGGCTGAGAGGACAAAATGGAACCCTGCGCTAACACAGAGATGGTAGCTGCAGAAAGAAGCTCCCTCCCCCAGCTGGGGCACAGAACAGAAGGGGAAGTTTCCAGAACCATGGATCTCAGAGAAGTGGCTCTGTAGACCTACTGCTTAGACTTTTGAGAAAGGGAAAGCTTCCACCCCAGCTACTGTTGGTTTTTCTGAGGGCCTGTGATAAGTGAGCAACTGAAAGCCAACTGCCACCACTGAGAAGACACTGATGATAACAGTCAGAAAACAGAAAGAAAGTCCCTGCTCTTCTCTTTGGGTCTACTTCTCTCCCTCCAGTGCCTCCTGTAAGCCAAAAACAAGCCAGCTGGCAGAGGGTTCTGGGAAATGCTGTTTGTGGAAAACAGAAAGGCAAGAGGGAACTGAGAGACAACAGGTAAATAAGTGGCAAATTGACCTATGGAATGCAAGGAAAGTTCAACTCAGAAACCAGAGGAAAGAGGACCTGGATAATGCCTAGATTCCTTCTCTCTTCTCTAACTTGTGCTTGTCACTGCGCATTGACTTAGGCAGTCCTGTTCTTCAGGAACATGGGCTGTAGGCCACCAACACTGATGCTTTATAACTTTGGCCACTTAGCGAGGGAGCTTAGTTCTCCTTTTTCTCAAGTCTAGTTTTAAAAGACTATAGACTCTGAAAAACAATCTGAGGGTTTTGAAGGGGTGGGGGGTGGGAAGTTGGGTCAGCCTGGTGGTGGGTATTATGGAGGGCACGTATTGTATGGAGCACTGGGTGTGGTGCATAAATAATGAATTCTGATACACTGAAAAGAAATTTTAAAAATTAAAAATTAAAAAAAAAAAGTCTTAAGAAAGACTCTAGCTAAACTTCCAGCTGGAAATAGTAGCTCCATCTAGACCAGCCAACTATAATGAGGGACATAGGAATTGCCACTGAAAAAAACAGAATTGGTGCTAGAGAAGGAACCAAGAAGTGGATGCAGCCAGGTCTCAGGATAGAATCCTGGACGGACAATACAAGAGATAGCACCCACCATGGTAACAAGGGACCTAAAACAGGAAAACAACAACAACAAAACAACTGCTACAGGGTGGGAAAAGCTTCTCAAATGGCTGGTCATTGAGGTGAGTTGTGAAGCAAAGGGCCTGGAGAAACTGGAGAAGGGCCTGGAAAGGGATTCAAGGGGAGAAGGAACATGGTTTGGAAAGATGTGGAAACCTAAAAATGCACATGAAGTACAAGGCTCAGAAAGTAATCAATTTGACTGCATCAGAGTGGAATAAAAGTGAATATTTAGTAATAGTTGAAAAGCTAAATTAGCGGCAAAACATGGAATGCCTGGCTGAATTGCACATTATTTATTCTTAGACCTAGAGGTTTACAGAATTTTATGCTACAGGGAGTTAGGAAGGATGGGTGGGAGGAGGAAGTAGAACACTGGAAAGTTATGCCCTTGGGTATTTGCCCAGGTGAACTGAAACTTAACTAAATTTTGTCTGCCTTGCTCTAATATGAACTTGACCCAAATTTGCAGCCTTTTCAAGTTTCTGATTTTTTTTCCTCTTCAAAGTGGAATGAATAAAATTGTGCTGTTTGACTGAGAATCTGATTATGAAATACTTGACCTTGGGGTTCTCAGTTTGACTCTGCCCCCTTCTAGCCTACCCTTCTTGGTTCCGACTGTACCATTCTGTCTTTCCTGTCACATAAGGTCCATTTTTCAAAACTATTTCTCAAAGCAGCTTGGGAGATCTGATTAATACAATCCAGTCACATAACCTCCACTTAGATCAAATAGAGGTTGAAAAGGGAAAATCCTCAGTTTTCCTCCTTCTGTATAGGGAAAACCCCCAGTTCTTTCCTTCTATGGGTTTCTATCCCTGTGTCTCTTTCACTTCTCACCCAGGACACTTCTCTTCTGACATAAAATGTGTAGAGGCTTTTCCCCACAACAAGCAATTCTCTGTGACACCACCTGGGTGGCCTACAATTTATCTTCTGTAGAAAATGTCAGATCACACAGGTTAAGGATTCAGTCCCATAAAGCTAAGATTGCCCCATTCCCACATATACTTTGGATGCCAGTTCCAAACCCACATTATCACCCACTGGCTATGAATCAGAGGTGCCCTCAACCCCCTCCTCAATTTTGATTAATTTGCTAGAGTGGCTCACAGAACTTCAGCAGATACTTACTTACCTTTAAACAATTGATGAAAGGACATGACAAAGGACACACATGAACAGCGACATGAAGACATACGTAGCGTGAGGCCTGGGAGTGTCCTGAACACAGGAGCCTCTGTCCACATGGAATTGGGGGGCATCATCCTCCCAGTGTGGATGTGTTCACCAGCCTAGAAGCTCTCCAAACCCTATACTATGGGGATTTTATGAAGGCTTCATTACCAAGGCATGATCAATTATCAATTCCATCCACAGCCCCTCTCCTCTCTCTGAGAGGTGAGGCTGAAAATTCTAAGCTTCTAATCCTGGCTTGGTCTTTCTGGGGATCAGTGCCCACCCAGGGGCTATCCAGTAGCCCACCCAGAGCTACCTAATTAGAATGAAAGATGCTCCCAGTGCTCTTATCATTTATGAATTTATAAGGGGTTTAGGAGCCCTGTGCAGGAACTGGGGGCAGAGACCAATAAATATATGTTCTATAATCTCATGGTGGTCAATTCCAGGTATAAGAAAACGAGGTAGTTTGGGAGTCATTCTAAGCATAGAAATAAAGTACATCAGGGAAAGCTGCTTCTCTTACCAACTATGTGAGATGATAGCTCAGATTTTAGGGGGAAAAACAAATTCAAAAGTAATTGAAAGGTAAATTGGGACTCAAGGAGTAATAAAATAAAGGACAGTGATAATGAAAGTTATCCAATTATAATTCTTTGAGGAATATGAAATAATACTCATCAAGTTCTCTATCACAAAAGGCATTCATTTAAGGCCTGCAGTTTTGAATAATTATTCCAATTAAAGGTTCCCATGGAGTCACAATGGTGGCATATAAATACATAAACAATCAGTTAATGAAATGAGCCATAAAGAATGAGATAAACACCTTTAATATTAACTTCTCTCTTGTTTTCCTTTGCACACACCAATGAGGAATGGGGGCTGGGCGATGGGTGTAAATGAAATTGAAATGTGTGCCCAGTAAAGCAGCATCACTTAGCTGGAGACCATGTGGTTGGTTACCTGAGCTATTGATGACAGAGTCTGATTGTCTGAAAATAATAGATTTGACAAAATCTACAAATCAAAGTCACATCCCTATGTCATACATCAACCTCCCAGGTCCTCGCTTACAATGTATTTATTTTTAATTTTTAAAGTAAACTTAATAGTTATTTGGGGTTTTAAAAAGATTATTCAAGGGAAAATTGTGTGGGTTTTTATCCTTCCTTTTCTTTTTTTTCCTTTTTTTTGTCTTAAAAAAATAATACAGAAAAGTTTAAAGACAAAAATTAAACACCCCCAGTAATGCCAGTACACAAAAATAATCACTTTTGCTATTTTGTATATTTCATTCTAATCTTGTTTTTCTTTGCATATGAATATAAATAGGTTGAAAATGAAAATCATTCCCTACATGTAATTCACACCCCGCCTTTTTCATACTGATCGTTATTTTAGGCCCAGCACTAACAAGTTTGGTTGTCTAAAATATTCATAGCATTTTAGAAGCAGCAAATTAGAAGAGAGATTTAGGGACCATTAAAGGAAAATTTACTCTCAACTCACAAATGAATGTCTGAGAGTGTAGTAAGTTAGGAAAATTTTTGAGTGAATAAAATCATAAAAAGCTCAGGATTAGAGAAGAACCCAGAGAACATGCAATTCAACCCTTATGCAATCGTTTAACTCCTTCTAAGGCATCTTTGTGGAATGAATACCTTAGTGACAAAGAATTTAACACTTCCCAATGGAGCCTCTTCCATTTCCAGAATGGTTTTATGCTAGTTAGGGCAGGGCTCCTATCTGTAACAGATAATCTAGTCAAATAAACCTAGTCAAGTCAAGTCCAAAATGGGTTACCTAATGGGTAGCAGGCTCCCCTCCAGGCACTCATTCAGGGCCTGATCTCCTTTCATCTCTGGCATGTAGCTTCCAAGGCTTCCAGTATCATCAACCTGAGGCCAGTGGAAGGAGAAAGTGCAGGAAGGATTGTGCAAAGGAGTTATTTCTGGAGCAGGCCTGAAAGCAACAAATGTCACGTTCCGTTGGTCAGAACTCAATCGCATGGCCATATCTAACTGCAAACAAGGCTGGGAAACGGGTCTAATTTTGTGCCCAGGCCGAGGAGAAACAGGTTCTTGTAAATGACTGGCCATTCAATGCCATAGTTTTATTCATTAGAAAGTTCATTCTCATGTTGAGCTGAAATTGCATGTAGATTGGTTCTAATTCTGCCCCCAAGACAATATAAAATAATTCTAACCCCTCTGCCACAAGTTAACCCTTTAAATGCCTAAAGAATGATTTTAGGTCTCTCATATGTCTTATTTTCTTCAATCAAATTCCCCCAATTTCTTTAGTTTCTTCATGTGACATTACTATTAAAGCATAGTCATTTTGGAGCCATTTGTTATAGAAATAAGTACATTTTTTACATATCTGTATTCCCCAAAGGCATTAATTTTTTAGGCATGAAAATAATAACTAATTATGCATAATAAAACTCTTTAATTATCCAGAAATAATTTAAACTTACAGGCAAAATATGTAACACAGTTAAAATATATGTCATTGAAAAATTATTATTTTTAAAAATATTTTATTTATTTATTTGACAGAGAAAGAGAAATCACAAGTAGGCAGAGAGAGAGGAGGAAGGAGGCTCCCTGCTGAGCAGAGAGCCTGATGTGGGGCTTGATCTCAAGACCCTGAGATCATGACCTGAGCCAAAGGCAGCTGCTTAATCCACTGAGCCACCCAGGCACCCCTCATTGAAAAATTATTAAAATAAAAAGGAACCTTCCCATTTTAAAAAGTTGTTTCATGTATCAAGATGTTACAATGGAACTTGTTTGCCTTATCTTAGTATCAGCTCTAAGGTACTCATACTGTACATATCAGGATACCAAAATGAGCCTGAGATACAATTCTTCCCCTTGTCAGATTCTCCCAAATGCAGATTTATAAGGAAAATGATCCCGAGAAAATAGTCCAGGTTTCTTAAACTCCTCAGTCAGATCAAACATAAGAGTGGGAACTGTTTTTAAAAAGGGGTGGGGGGAAGGAGATGTCTTTGAGGAGCGCATTTACCTTGCTGCGAGTCTCTACGTGGCTGTTTGAGAAGTGGAGTTACAATCTTCTCAACTCCAGTCCTCGTGAAGGGATCAAGAGGACCACATGGAGAGATCCTATGTGTCCTCTGCAGTTGGAGAAGACTGGTGTCCAAGAAAGCAGAAGGAGACTGTGGGTGACATAGAGAGTGAGGAAGAGGTTGATTGATTAGTGTAGGGACCCAGGGCAAGTGTTGCTGTCATGGTAAGATCAGCCTTTCTTCCAGTCTGACAGGGCAAACAGTACAGACATGTTTCCTATGGACTGTGTGGGCCACACAGAACCTATCAGTATGGCGTCTTCTTGGGTCTTATGCAATAGTGTACCCAGAGGAGCAAGAAGATACCTGGGAGCTGAGAAAGTAATCACACATTTTGCCATTGAGCATAGAGATGCTTCTGCCTAGGTCAAAAGAAATGGAAGACAGTAGAATTAGCATAACACGTTCACTTCAAGAGGACGTCAGCCTGATCAGACACATGAAAAAATGTTCATCATCACTAGCCATCAGGGAGATACAAATTAAAACCACATTGAGATACCACCTCACACCAGTTAAAATGGCCAAAATTAGCAAGACAGGAAACAACGTGTGTTGGAGAGGATGTGGAGAAAGGGGAACCCTCTTACACTGTTGGTGGGAATGCAAGTTGGTGCCGCCACTCTGGAGAACAGTGTGGAGATTCCTCAAGAAGTTAAAAATAGAGCTTCCCTATGATCCTGCAATTGCACTACTAGGTTTTTACCCCAAAGATACAGATGTAGTGAAAAGAAGGGCCATCTGTACCCCAATGTTTATAGCAGCAAGGGCCACGGTCACCAAACTGTGGAAAGAACCAAGATGCCCTTCCACGGACGAATGGATAAGGAAGATGTGGTCCATATACACTATGGAGTATTATGCCTCCATCAGAAAGGATGAATACCCAACTTTTGTAGCAACATGGACGGGACTGGAAGAGATTATGCTGAGTGAAATAAGTCAAGCAGAGAGAGTCAATTATCAT